>LUGF01024508.1:131511-142077 GCA_001625245.1 Calycopis cecrops
GGAGGAGAAAGGAGGGCAGCGCATCTGTATAGTCTCTATGCGGATGTCTATGGGCGTCGGTAGTCATGAAAATGTCTCCGACTGCTCGTTTGCCCCCTATACCATAATAAAAAAAAACCGTATTATGGTGTTTTACAGCAAATTTGCACCCCGCAAACCAGCAGTCGGGGGTGTTTTCGTGACTACCGACACCCATAGACATCCGCATGGGTAGAGGTTATACAGATGCGTTACAATGCAGAGCGGCACTACCTCTTACAAAATGGATGCGATATTTGTGCATTACCCTTGAAATAATTGTTCAAAATACATAACATTTACTTAAATCTCTTTGTGTTATGGCTCTGCTACATAGACAATAGTCACTTGTTAAGACATAATTACACGTGGCTAAATTTAATAATCCTAATTAGAGCGCTAAATGATTCAGCTTGTCAAAAACCAAACTTACTTACTAATTAGAATATTTTTAGGATTCTTACTGGCTAAACGCCATAGCATTTAACAATTTTTTTTCTAAATCATTTAATTAAATTGTTCTGATCTGATCCATTTATTTTCTTAGACTTAAGCTACAAGAAATCTTAAAATGTATAATTTATCATCCTAAATTTAGTTAATTAAGCTTAACATTTCTTTATTAACAAGGACTGTAGAATATTTTAACACAGTCCGAGTCCTGACGAGTGATGCGAAGCTCACAAAAAACGTTAATCTTTAACACTACAGTGGCGTGGGCGTGAAGGGGTCAGAGATGACCACAGAGAGTTTAACTACACACTTCCTGACGCGGCCTACGGGCTGTACGTGTAGTGTAAACACCTCATTTTAAATAATGATGTCAATTGTGACACGGTGTGTCCTCACGGACGCTTATTCTGTGTTTTTTCACGAAAGCGAAGACGAAGCTTCATCGGATTTATACGAGTGCTCGAGACTTTTTCTTTTTTTTGTATTATTAGGAGGCAAAAGATCTGACGGATCCATTGTAGTGACCACCGACGCCCAAATGCATCCGCTTATAGATACATATGATTTTACATATGTTATGCCGTAGAGATACATATGTTTTGCCTTCCATCTTCCTCCCACCTCCACCTACTTACAGCGCGGCGCTATCTCTTGCTAGACTAGACATTCTAGAAGACGGGAGATGCACGTCCTGATAAGAGAGTCATTGTAGCTAATTTAACTATTATTACCATGGCCGAAGGACTTTGACGATGGTGGAAGCTCTCTCGCGAAAGATGAAGTGGAGGAGTGGTCTCATGGAGAAGATCACGGTCATGGTGACCATGATCAAATTATTTATAAAAGCGCCTGTGTGTGCCCTATGTCTTTGTTGTTCCGAATGGATCGTTTCAAGCTCTATCTATATGATTTGAGTCGAATTAGAATCGTGTTAACTTGAAAACAACTCGCACAAGTCATTCTGGTGTAACTTGATGTAACACTGCATAACTAGTGACTATAGAATGACCTGTAAATTGATCCATTAGTTTTAAAGATAGATTTTACAGTTTTGTATGGTCTTTTTGGATTTTCGATATCTATATATCGATTTTTTCATAGACGTACCTACTGGAGGGATGAGTAAGATGTATTTTTTGAACTATAATTCAGAATTGCGTATTTTTTTATTTCTTTAATATTTTAGCCGCTATTTTAGGTTTAAGAGCAAACCACTATTATCATTGTCCTCAGAAGTTTTACCCATGATTTCTGCATTCAACTAACAGATTAGTATAAAAGATTTTTCAGAAAAGTAAACATTATTGTATGATTTTTGCCTTTGATGTATTATCTTCCGATAGTCTACACCTCATTTTTATAAATCTGCATATTCCTTTATATCTTAGTATATTCTTCTTCAAAATCTTCATCCATAACAGCTGCCGAAACTCGTACGAGTCAGCGTTCATATTTTATTCTCTCTAATAGTCATAGATTTATTATAACTAACATATAATACATACGACTGCACATGTACACACTTAATGAGATATAATTTGTTGAATTTTTTCGCCGCTTCCTCAGCGTGAACCGTGATTCATTTTTCCAAAAAATCTGACGGAAGCCACTACTCAAGGGAGCCTCACTCATACACATTTCTGATTAACATCTTTTTTTTCGCACTTCGCAGTTCGCACGCATCTAACGATTCTATTTGTAAATATTTTTCCGAAAACATGCGTAGCGAGTTCTCTCTACTTGTGTTATTATTTATTACGTGTTTAACTTTTGATCTGTCAAATGTTATAACATTCATTTTTGCCACATCTAATTTATAAGTTTTAAATCAAACAAACGGAATTTTAAATCCTTGGTCGTGGATGGGAAGGATATAATGGACATGAGACTTGTTCTTAATCCCTTACTGTATCAATTTGAAAAAAAAATATATGGTAATTTTTACATAGTCTGATGTGCAATTTCTTCAAAAAGAATTTGAAAATAATTAAAGTAATAGTATAGAAACATAGAAAATGTAACGCTATTAAAATATATAATATTGTACCTACCTATACACTCCACTATACGCAGATTATATTGTGTACCTACATAAAATTATTGTACTTAACAGTTATTTTTACTTTTATCTATTTATTTAAAAGTTTACGTTGAATTTTGGATTTTTTTCATCATACACCGAGTTTATCTTCGTATGACAATCTTTGTGTTCGTTTCTCCTGAAATTACATTTTTTATTTAAGAATTTGCACAGCACGTTTTTTGTGTGCGAATAGGGCTTATCTGCAACCTCATTCGGGCACAAAAACAGGGCGTATCCTCGTGCCCTTCGCTTGAGTCGCGAAATCTGGCGCGAGATGATCTGGGCGGCGCGGTATCGCGCGTATCCTGAGGAAGTTGCGTCACCGGACGCGGACGCCCTCTGTGTCACCGTATCGCGTCGTCACAGCTCGGCCGACGTCGGACGATCGCCGATAATTACAAATGTTCTACACCACCACGTCAACTAATTACACAATTAGTTAGTTGACGCGGTAGTGTTGGACATCTGTCAGATTGATGATGGGGGAAATTTATCACGTGTAGATAATTCATCGTAGAACAATCAGGGAAATCAAGGATTTGTTTTGCACATCCTGTATCCTCAAAAGTCTTATTATTTTCTTGAAGAAATGATCGTGCTGTTATAGCTTGCAAATTAAGTTTTTATTATATTATGTCCTAACTGGTAAGATATGTAGTAATATATGACACTAGTCGATCCTTACCCGTTTCATTAGGCGTCAAAAAAAAAAGAAAATAAAAATTGTAATAATTATCGTAATAAAACATAGCCTACAATGTAGCTATCTATTAGTGAAAGAATGGTTAAAATTCGTCTAGTACTTTGGAGCCTATTAGCCAAAGAAACAAAAACATAGTTCCTCGTTATAATATTAGTAGGGTTGCACACATGACGTCACAGACCGAGGTTTCAGCTTGCCAACGTTTAGGCAACTACTGCCCTGTACATTCGCTGAGACGAAGAAGTTTCGTTATAAATACGTCAATCAGTGGGTCGGAGTGTAAACTCATTGTTCGCTCGTACGTGTACGTGGTCGAAAATAAGTGGAATGTTTGACGTAAACGTTAACAGTACGTCGGGAATTTATGTACGCACCCAACACTTAATCAACGACAGGAAGACGCTAACCGTGCGCTCATATTTTAATCCAATCAAAATATGGTAATATCTTTGGGGTTATCATACGTAGGGGGCGAGCGATTGTGTCGCTTTCCTTATGGAAGAGAGCTACTTAAGTTGTTTAAGCGGTATAAAAATATTAGTCCGAGTAAAATAGTTTCAAACACGCTCACTGCTCAGTAACTCACTTCTTTGCTCTTCCGTAGGCCGCTCGTTAAATTGAATAAAACCTTTAAGAAGTAGACACATTCGTATATTCACATTATAGTGAAGTTGGGCAGAAGACTGTCGGTCATATATTTCAACACAATGTAAATTATGTACCTATATTTATGGAGTATGCTCTTATTTTTAACATTGATAAGACGATGTCTATTACTACATTGCTTTTCTAGCAAAGCGACTGGTACCATTATTTTATGAGAAAAACAGATATTTTACTGTTATAACTTATAAGCCAACTTGACTGTGCATCCTTGCAGCTACTTGGAAATGTACTCATTAAACTTTATAACGTCATTATTTTTTAAGCTTTTTGAGCAAATCGTTGCCGCTACAATTTCGCTCGAACACTACAATGTCTCTCGAACACTACAATTCTTTCGAGCGCTACTATATCTCTCGAACTCTACAATGTCGCTCGAATTGTACAATATCGCTCGTGCGCTACAATATCTTTCGAGCTGTAAAATGTTGCTCGACTGCTACAATGTCTCTCACGCCTTTACAATAAATACTACTCGAGCTCTACAATGTAGCTCGCACGCTACAACTTCGTTCGTGCGCTACAATGTCACTCGAGCTCTAAAATGTCGCTCGAGCTAGCTTTACAATGTCGTTTGCGCGCTACAATGTCGCTTACGTGTTACAATGTCGCTCGTGCGCTACAATATCGCTCGCGCTTCACAGTGTCGCTCGCGCGCTGCGTGTCCCGACCGCGCGCTCTCCCGGCGGCGTCTCTTGAGGAATCAATTTACTCCCGTGTAATTTATAGCGGAGCTCCGCCAATTAACCGACAATTCGGTGGCTTCGATTATTTAGCGCAAAATGTGCGGGCGACTCCCGCATCCGGTGATTACGGCGTAATGTGCGCCCGCGCCGCTGTCAGTTCAGTTTTGTTAGACGAAAAAAAGTGTGCTGTCGCTTTTTTTTTATTTTTTATTTCGTAAGGGGGTACGGGCATTTGGGGATTTTAATGATTGCTGAATGTTGGTACATTTAATACCGGTACGTATGACATGCAAATTATTTCACCCCAGTCGTCCGAATAAACTATCCGGTAATGGACAAATAGTGTGAAGTGATGCAGTAGTGATAGGTATTGTGAGAGATCAGAGAAGTAAATCTTTTTCAGATGAAACAACGTATCATGATTCGAAAGACAGCATAGCCAATATTTGACAGTGATTCAGCGCCAAGATGTACCTCCCCAGTCGTGCCGACACACTCTATATGCAATGAGAAAAGGCAAAATGTAATGCGCCACAGTACGGCCGTCTTTTCGTTTCATTTTTGTCGGACCAAGATTCAAAAAGAAAGAAATGCATTATCTCATTCTGCCCCGCAGTACCTTCTTGTTGTTTGTTTTTAACAGAATCGTTTGCACCTGCGCCCGCTGGTAGCTCCAGGTATTAAATATAATTTCACAGACCCCAAAAAAAACGGCTCGTTATTTCGTCGTTTTGATAAATGTTTGCGGTTCGCAGTTTTGTTGTCAGTGTGACGTTGCGAAGGTGCAAATTACGCGTTGATTAGTATTTAGTTGTTTTAACCGACAGCGTCAAAGAGGGTTATGTATTGTTTGGTACTTGTCTATGTACTTATGACAATTGTTCCTTGGCTTGATTTATAAAGTATCGTTGATTCGTCTTAACAAAGACTGTGAAATACATTAATACTGGAAAGGTTTTTTAAGCGAACCTTAGGTTTATTTATGGTGTTGATTTGGTTTTATCGAAGGACAAGTCTTTTTACTTGTCAGATTTGTGACAAGCGTTTTTTTATTATTAGCAACCAGATTCCGGACCAGAAAAATCAATAGAACTGGTCTTGTGTCTCTTTTTCATTACGTATAGACCACGGTGTGTTGAATAAGGTTACGAAATAAGTTCATTTTTAAGGTCAATTAAAAATATATTTATGGGCATAGGTACCTCAGTAGGTACTTATAACGGTAAAAATATATGAAATTAAATACAAATGTATTTATTCAAAATAGAATTATAAAAATGTGTGTGCTAGAGCACACGACTGAAGTAAAACTTAATTATATATTTTCATCACGTAGTTACAATGACATAACATGACATATATTTATTTTTTAAATACAAAAAAGATTCACTTAAATCGAATTTTAATTTTGAATTTGAATGACAACTTCCATTGGCCTCGCCTGATGTGTGATTTTTGTAACGCTCTCGACAGTTTACTCCTCAAGCCAAGCGCGCGTATAGCAGTTATACTTCAATTACTTTTTGAATTCCAACAATTACCATCTACCATCCTACCTATCTATCACCGGTTCCACCTCTGTTCTGAGAAGAACCGACGAATCAAACTCAGTGGGCCTCCTGAATTTATGAAATATTTATAAACATAAAAATGCAAATACATTCTTGTATTATATAAGATATAATTTATCAAATATACTTAAGTTACATTCTTCGAACGCATTAGGCCTAATTTTCTGTTTTATTTTCCAGACACCAAGGGCATTGGTGGTATCGCCAGGCTGGTGCCGGCCACCGGATGCGACTCAGGCCATACGATGTGGCTGCTTGACGAGCCCAACCAGCCGTATGAAGGTAACTAACACTTACTTTGTCGATTAGATTATTTATTGCATAAAAGGAAAGTCAGTCTTCGGTGGCTTTTGTTGTTCTACACATTACCATTCATTGTCTCATTTTATCAAATGGACGACTGGACTGGAACTAAGCACGGGAAACGACAATATAGCTGTCATACTACACAGGTTTTTTGTGAGAGAAAGACAACCGCCCAACCATACCAACCATATTAATCGGGTATCATAATCATGTCATCAATGTCGGTAATTAGGTCTTAGAAAAAGAAACAGGAATGCAAGTTAAGTAAACAATCATTAGAGACTGGGCATCGGTTTTAATCATAAGACTCCGACTCGTTTGTCCCCTTTGTACAAAAAAAAGTTTGATTAATGAAGCTGTGTTTAGATGTATACGAACAAAGGCTTTAGAACATTCAAGAAATGTATCAACGTAAGTTTACTTAACTACTTACTATCTTTACGGTGGATAATGTGAGCTAGAGGTCTCTTTCAGGGGTCGTTTCGACCTAATTGGGCTGCAAAGCTGCATCACACTATCTCTTAATAAATATCCCCTGACTCCTCTTACTGTTCTACACGTCGACACTTGAGTGTCAGTTAAGTCACGTACATTATTATTTATCAAAATAATGATTTATAATGTTTCAGATTGTGAACAGCTTCTTTGTTTTCGTTACTACAATGGAGATGAAGAGGAATGCGCGGCGGAGACGCCGCCTCTTCCGACGCGGTTCAAAGTCGACCTTAAGAAGTTGCCGCTACGGCTCAAAGAGGGTATCTCGAGGAAGAGGAGCGGCGACCAGGTCTCGCCCTTCTCTTACAACAATGAGAGCTTCGAAATGAACTCGGAGAATTCACCCAGGGTGGAGCGAGTCAGCACCAGTCAAGATATCAAACACCTTAGCGAAAATGTAAATAAATGCTCAATTAGTGCGCTAACCGCAAGTGGGGCTTCGAATCTCGAACAAGCACAATGTGATCCTAGCAAATCTCTAGTTAATATTTCCGAATGTGTAAATAGCGAATCTCAAAGTATGTTAGAACCTAAGCCCACGTCGTCGGGTGTCAAAAAGAAATACCCTCCCCCTGTGGACACGGGCGGAGGACAAATGATCAACGGAGTGAAGAAGAAAACAAATCTAAATATAGGACTCGATTCACCCACTTCGCCAGACACTGAGTATTATAAGATATGGTCTCCGCAAAATCCGTGTAAAATAATGAAGTTTGTGTACGATGTTGAAGGGGCTAATGTGCCAAATGACGCTCAAAAGTCTCCAGTACCCCCTTTACCTCCCAGACAGTCGCATAAACCCTTGGAGAGAATGCACGCTTTACCGCCCGCTGTACAGAGGCATAGGAAACCGAAGAAATTGACGAAACCCGAAGACGCGTTTACTTTTGAGCTAATAGACACAGATGAACAGTTTTTCACTGATAATAATATTGTCAATTCGGCTGTTCTTCAAAGTGAAGTAAATGATTTCAAACCGGGCGAGTTCTACTTACGTAAACAACCACACGTGGTAACCACCACGGCTAGTTTTATGAAGGCGAGTCAAAATGTTGCGCCGCTAGCAACGCCTGAGACTGATGGCAGCTTATGCGAATCTACGCTTTCCTCTATTAAAGTATCTAGACTATTAGAAGATAAGAAATTTAACGATGTACCTGATACGACGCAAAGCGTTAGTAATAGTAATGTAATGTTTATTAAAGATATCGGACCGGACAATTATATAACAACAACATTTGCAAGAAAAGACAAAGATACTGTAGACGGTTTTCACTCAACACCTAACCACGCAAAATCAGAAGAGAAAGCGCAACATACGTTTTTAAATGATATAAGTAACCACGCAGAGTTCGAAGATGACAATAGAAATCAAATTGAAGAGAAAGAAATAACCGTTCTGAAGACACACAAGCCGCTGACTCGACAGAACTCAGGACGAGCCAACACGCCGACAATGATGACGGCGTTTTTAAATTCGTCGCACATTGAGGGACCAAGTAGAGACAGCGGTAACAATAGTCCAACTGGAGGTCCCAGCTCGTGTAACTCCTCCCATTCGACCTCTCCGGTGGACGACTCCAATAAGACCTTTCCGAGTGTAGGAACTATGCTGATGAACAGAAAATATTCATGCGACAGTTCCACGCCCAAACATTCTAGCTTACCTCGGCATTTATTGAAGAATCTCGGGTGCGAGAGCACTCCTAAGCACTCCCCGCATAAATCTAATCACTTGAGGGACGCTCCTGATAGTCCCGCGCGGCCACACCCCCGGGTACTCACTAGAGTTGCGGCCCTAGCCGGAGCGGCAGTGCCTCAATGTCCGCCGACTCCCACACACCACGCTAGAAGACCGAGACCGCTGCCACCACCGGACTTGCACCCACCACCCATACAGACTTTAGATAGGCCCCATGACAACTTTGAAATGGTCGAATTTACCAACGAGCTTAGGACATCGGAAATAAGATCGCCAAATCTAGAATTTATGAATAGCAATCACTTTACGATAGTCCACGCCGGACCCCCGGATGATGTCGTCTTGAGGAGGCCGCAAGTGGTCGATGACAGTGATGACAATGACAACGCCGTGGCCTCCCCCACTCCGCTGAGGCATATGGCGGGGATACGGCTGCCGTCGATACCTGAGAGAGCTTCCAGACAGATGGCATTGACTGGAGATTTTCCAGCCAATATGATTGGAGGAATAATTGAGTGTGAAGAACCTTTACCGCCTGGTGAGTGTAGCCATTAATATTTTTATATTAGCTAAACTACCTACTTAGTTTATATTAACTCACCGCAGGGTATCTAGTACCCGCCCAGTATCCTGCGGTGCAAATGCAATTTACTTGAAAATAATAGACTTGTCTAATCTAATATATATAATTTTCGTACCCATTTATCCATACCATACCATACCATCAAGTTTAATACTTGAATTTTAGTGTTTCTTAAATGTTTGTTTGACGTTGTTAACAATATTTTTTTACAATAAACAGCAATCATGGTCACAGCCTGAGATGACAGACGACATATCTTCGGGTACTTTTTATAATCTGTAACAATTGGACATCTGTCCAATGACATAAACCACGATAAAATCAGTTAAAGTAATTTTCTTGTAATACATGATTGTTAGCAAAAATGAGAGTTACTTTCCCGTACAATTCTGCATTACGGCACTGTCGCTTGTGTACGATATAAATTGGATGCGTTTTAAACGTATATTCGCAATGTTTCAGGCTGGGAGGCGCGCATGGACAGCCACGGGCGCGTGTTCTACATCGACCATGTGAACCGCACCACCACGTGGCAGCGGCCGGCCGCCAACGGCAGCGCGCCGCGCTCGCCCGCGCCGGAGGTGCAGCGGAGGCAGCTGGACAGGAGGTACAGTACTGTGTCACGTGTTCCACATCGTCACGTGACCGCGCCACCACGTGGCAGCGGCCGGCCGCCAACGACAGCGCGCCGACAGGAGGTTAAGCTCTTACAAAATCAGTAGTTTAAACAAAATCATATACATCTTCCCAAAAAAAGGCCTAAAGGACGGCCGATAGAAGTGAAAACTTAAAACCGTCAAGTGACAACGACATGTATTTAGTAGTAACACTTGTAGCGCGGTACAAGGTAGCATATCTCCACTTTACTATGAACTCGTATATATGAAATATACGAGTTCATAGTAAAGCCGCTAAAGATGTTTTCACTACAGAAAACGAAATAGAAATTGACTCTATTTTAATATTGACGTACACGTGTTGCAGGTACCAGTCCATCCGGCGCACGATGACGCGCACGCAACTGGGAGAGGAGGAGCGTCACTCGCCGCCGCCGGGCACGTCGCGCGCGCAAGACACGCAGCAGCCGCGCGCGCCGCACGCGCCGCACCCCGCCGCAGAGTTCCTCGCGCGCCCGGACTTCTACTCGATACTGCATATGAACGTGGTGAGTGAAACACATGAGTATATCATGATTCTATTTAGCCAATCATTGACGTCATCATTAAGGCCAACTTAGCTACCTTACGAAAGGGATCGTATCCGTATCACCTCGAGCCATTCAGTATTTTTTTTTTGAAACTCC
>LUGF01024508.1:142197-185348 GCA_001625245.1 Calycopis cecrops
CGTCTAGCCATAGCCGAGTTGACGTACAGCTGGTGTCGACACGCTTACGTTACGTTCATACGTAAGGTTGACGCCTGGTTGACAGCGAGGCGAAAGCGGATATGGTTACGTTCCTTTATCCAGTTGATATGTGTGCGGTGACCATAAGGCTAGAATGCACTTCCTCTTAATAATTTAAATTTTAACAAATATCTTCATTTTTCAGGAAGCCTCATCGCTATACAACTGCAACTCGACTCTGAAGCACATGATATCGAAGATCCGTCGGGACACGTCTTCCTTCGAGCGATACCAACACAACCGCGATTTGGTAGCACTCGTCAATATGTTCAGCGAAGCGGACAGAGATTTGCCACTGGGATGGGACTCTAAGTTGGATAGGAATGGAAAGGTAAACTACAGTGTAAACGACAAGGTTATTGCACAATAATGTGGAAAAACACACGTACGCACGCAAACTTGACGTATTATTCTGCGTCTATTTTGCGTTTGCTTACGTATGCGTCTATATAACTATGACAATACTGTTGTACTAAATTTCACATCTGTCGCAACAACACTACAAGAGCGAGTCTTCGTTCTTTCCTTCAGATTGCGTATCAGAATCGCAGTACTAATGGGCTAATTAAATGTATATCAGCCAGGGAGATGCCGCTTAGCTATACCGTTGTTAGTTGGCAGCAGCGGATTAAAAGTTTAGCGGCGATTAGTTTGGGCCCTCTCTCTTTTTTTTTCTTTCTCTTTATTCACTTTACTCTAATAATACATTACATGTAGAATTTTTCATAAGATCCAGATGCAATATCTTAGCCACGCCTCTGAACTCGCTTTTGGATCTACGAACAGATATTGAGTCGTGCATTTTAACTAACCGTACTTTGGTGAAGAATAGCATATTTTAGAACTATTTGAAATAGTTCCAAGACTACATAGGGCAATTTTGTGAGTTATCTAGTCTCTGTAGAGCACTATGTTTTGAATACATATGCGAGCCAGGTTCATCTTCAAAAAAAGTTCATTGATGTCAGGTATGATATTCATGGTAGTTATAATGGTTATTGGTATGTTTATCATGTTTTGTAGATGTGATATCGAGTGCAGTGTAAGTACAAAAATAACAGAAATTTTTTTCTGTGATATAGGTATTATAATCGCGAGCCGTATTGATATGGCCTGAGGGCCGGATGCGGCCCGCGGGCCGTAACTTTGCCATTCCTACTGTAGAGTGTACAGACAGGCTGATCGTTGCTCTACAGCGTTTCTACGTAGACCACGTGATGCGGCGCACGACGTTCATCGACCCGCGACTGCCGCGCGCTCCGCAGGCGGGGCCTTTCTCCCCCCTCCTGCCCCCGCGCCGGCGCCCCGCCCACAACGAACAGGTTTCATTTGTACGCACCGCTCGCTCTCACTCGTTTTATATTGTACGGTCTTTCATGATCAGCTCATCTCATCTCATGTCGTTGTTGTAAAAGATTTAACGCTATCGTTTCTTCATTTATACTGGTTTATTTAATACTGAAAAGTCGTCGTGTTCATTTAAGGCTGGCCAAAAGTCAAGCTTGCCATATTTATGCTTAAGTTATACAAGGACACCAACCCACCAAAAACTCATTAGTTGTGTTAAAATTTCCCAAATGAAATTGCCAACCAATACTAACTATAGAAATTGATCATTAACGTAAAAATCAACAGTGAATTTCGATCAATAAAGAAAGAAAACAATAACGAAACGATAAAAAGTAATTATGTTAAAGTTGTCAAATTGCTCGCTTCAGTTTAGTTTGCTTGCTTTTTTTGTTTTTATGAGCAAAAAAAAAAAACAAACAAAGCAAATTATTTTAAAATACAATAATGTTTTAAACTGCATTTAATTTCATTACAGGCCCATTATCAAACAGACTAGAGTAAAAACTTGTGTCAAATTGACAGCAGAAGTGGGATAGGGGAGGGGAAGGTATTTTATCTATTAATGCATTCGACTGAACGTACAATTTTGTAATATTTTGTATGGAAATATGTATCTCCAGTAGCCAAAAGCATCAATAGATAAAACATTGCAAACCATCAAATCTAATGGTACAAAGTTCGTTCATCAATTATTCTTAAAAAATAGCGTTAAGTCGTTTTATTCGCTTGTTTTTTTTCTGTTATATTGTTTTGACGTAGCATGAGTTTGCTTTGTATTTTGTTTTGTCTTGTATCAAGTAGCATTGGTTGTGAGCACGCATTGTGTATGTCTGGCCAGTAGTTGGGTGTTGTTTAGTTGAATTTGTTTCATTTTCGCTTTGGGTCCCTCATTTGTTCCATTTTCGTGGAAGCATGTTTGAATGATTGTATTTGGTCATTATTATCACTGCTAAGTACTGCTTAGTGCTGTGAAGACGGGATACTTCGATTATGAATACATATGGATTTTTGTTTTGAATTACCATTATTTGATGATTATTTGATTGGGGGTTTGCTTGATGTAGTTGTATTTTTTTCACAGTGACTTCTAAAATAAGACATTTCACTATTACAAATAGTACACATCATATTCGTATTTAATATGTATATAATTATTATTTATGAATTTTAAGAGGAAAGTATTTACATTCAGTGAAATATATTTTGTAGGTATAATAATATAAAATATAACAATTATTATCTACAATATTTGATTAATATTTGGTGAAAGAGCAGTCTTATGGTGATTGACTACCGGCGCCAAAAACCCTCCTCGTAACTAGCGGCGGAGGTTTTTTGGCCTGGTTATGCAGGTGCATAATCCCCTTAACCCCATCCCGCAGTAAAACGTCACAGCGTAACCAGCACTTTACTCCAGTATCGGGTCTAAGGTACCCCTCTGGTCGCACCGACCCCAACGAGCCGCGATTCGACAATGTCGCCGACTCTTGTGTCTACTATGTTAACCCGTACCCTCCCCCGCAGGCGCCCACCCCGCCGCCGCGTCCGCCCGTGTCCACCGCCGACGTCTACTCGCATCAGATGCAGCAGGACATACCGGTGGCTTACAACGACAAGGTGAATGTTAAGTAATAAATAATGATGTAAATTTAAATAATAAAAAAAAGAAAAAAATGTGAAAACTTGGTTAGTTGTAGGACAGAGAATATTGTGCATTCTTATGATAATATGATTCGTAGCACAAGAAACTGGAGCTGATTCGTAGAGAGTACTATAGTCTGTTTTTTTAATTTGAGAGACTAAATTTACAGATTTACATGTCAAATTTATAAATAATGATACCAGTTTTTGTGTAGTGCTGACCGTTTATATCGATTTCAATAAAACCTAATTTTTTTTTTTTTTTTTTTTATTATATAGGGGGGCAAACGAGCAGTCGGGGCCATTTTCGTGACCATACCCCCGTGACCCATAGACATCCGCATAGACTATAGAGGCTATACAGATGCGCTGCCCTCCTTTCTCCTCCCACCTCCATGGGCCACCGGCTACTTACACACCGCACGAAACGCGACAGCACAGCTGTCACTTCACGCCGGTCTCGTGTAAGCGAGAGGTACCTCCCCGGTCGTGCCGGCCCAATTCGGCTGCATGCAAGCATGCAGTGTGGCACTACCTCTTACTTAATAACGATTTTTGAAAACATAATAAACATTTTCTTGTACTGCAACCATAAACATATAGTTGTACTATAATGTAACACATTTACGTTTATGTGTAGATAACTTATAAAAAAAACGATAATTGTTTTTCGATAGTGGCACAACGCTATTTATGAGTCACAAAAAACTAGCAACATCGCTCATGTCAATTTAGTCTCTCAAATTAAAAAACTGTTACTTACTTACTTACTCCGCTGGCTCAGTGACTCAGTCTTTGTCTTTTGTCTTGAAAAAACGGTTACTTGATAGTTTTAAGTTTTCATTTCTATCATGAGTCGGTTTGTCTCCCTGTTGTATTTTTTATGTTTTTTTAGTAGCAGCTTCTATAGCAGAATGTAATGCGTCATGTGTTATACCAATATAGAAATTAACATCGCACGCCCCTGCTGGTCTTATTTTCTGTACATTTGTCATGTCGATTTAATTTCAATTTTAAAGTTTCACGTTCAATTTTATAAAACCAAACCCCATACTCTGGATCTCAATAGTAACGACTCATGAAGGAAATTAAGGTAAAGAGGGTCATAAACGAAATTGTGTTTTGAAGGGGGAGGCTTGACTCCTTTGTCATACCGTAGATCCGCTACACGTCAATTAATACCACTGTCTCGCAGGTGGTAGCGTTCCTCCGCCAGCCGAACATCATGTGCATACTGCGTGAACGCTGCGGTGCCGCTGGCGGCTGCGGTGCGGCGCTGCGTGACAAAGTCAGCGCGGTGCGCGTCGAAGGCGCGCCGGCGCTGGCACGGCTGCAGAACGATCTGCAGCTCACGTGTCTGCTAAGGTGAGTACTATACACTACGTGGAGAGAGATTAGTAAGAAAGAGAGGGAGTTGGTTGATTGAATTGTTCCGTCGTACCTGCGTAATGTGCACGAACGTAGTGGCATGGCTGGTGACTGCGGCGCGGCGCTCTGCGGCCACCTTTTAAGGTAAGTGACGTAGTAGTAGTAGAGAATAAGAGAGTACGAGGTCGGAGAGATATATTTTATGTTTTAGGTGATTTTAATTATTTTATTATATATTTTATTTTAGAATTAATATAGGGGACCTTTCAGGAGAGAAATAACGCTTTTATTTTCGTCTCTAGCAAATGTTTTGAAGAAAACTTATTACTTTATTTATTTTTTATTTCTATATTATATCTGGTTAAATTATTTGAAGTCTCTGGAACCCTGACAATTAGATAATTTCACCGTTTTGAACCGTTCTAGATTATTGGTTAGTAGATATATAAGAGCGTATTTTTATTTAGCGTTTAAAGCGCTTGAACGCTGCTTCGAATAAAAAGATTTTGATTTCATTTATACTAGAGCGCCCGCAGTTACTTGCTACTATATGTTGTTGTTGTGTAAAAAAACAGCAGTGGCGTAACTACATCGCTTGAGGCCCATGGAAAACTAGTGGCGCCCTCTGTCCCGACCTATCTCTTCAACCAAGTGTCGTGACCGGTGACAACGTAGGCTAGCCACCCTATTCTAGACCCACTGAACAGGATCAGAGTGCTGTTAGGACATAATATTACGTGAGCACGTCCGATGTATTAAATTAGGCTGTCAATTATACAAATATTAGGTATAAAACTAAAGAGTTTGTTTGGTTGAAATGCGCTAATCTCAGGCACATCTGGTTCGAGTTAAAAAAATATTTCTTTGTTAGATATAGGTAGCCCATTTATCACGGAAGGCTAAAACCTATAAACCAGCCTACTAGGACCAATAGGAGCGGGGTTACACCGGCAAACTCCGGAGCAGCTAGTTCATAGTTTATACACACTCTCAAAAAACAGAGCCCTCTACGTATTACTCCAGAACGGCTAAAGCATGATCTAGTGCTGTTGCAGTGCTAATATTGTAGTCTGCACTTTAGCACATCCGGTCTAGTAAATTGTATTATTAATAAGAATATTACACACATAATATGTAATAATATAAAATTATCAAGTGTCACTTTGCACGTTTGCACCATTGTTTAATTAGTTGTTAGTTCTTAAGTACGTCAATGGTTTTCTCACGGGGGCTAATTATGTGGTCCGGTTTCTGATTGTGGATTAATTTATTCTAGAAGGTATTTCTATGCGCATTGTGACCGCTTTTTGTTCGGCCATGTAATTGGATGGCTTTTTTTCTCCGTCTTGTTGCGACATGCCAAAGAATCATGTTTTTATTAAATTCTATGTTTAATCTGTATCTTTGTACATTGTTATCTGGACTTTAAACCAGACGTTTTTCTTATAATATAATGTGGTGTAAGTATGAAATGATAGATGGCGCTATAGTTAAGAAATAGGTAAAAGTTATGCGAGTTCACATGAAATATTAAAATTACTCTGCTTGATAGAATGTCACTTAGAAGTCCTTCTATGCTTGGTTAGATAATTATTTATTAAAACTTTACAGTAAAGTTATTGTCTAGTCACAAATAACAGTAAAGTAAATATGGACGTCTACCGATAGATGGCTCTTTATATTACGCATTGTCCTTTATTCTTTACATTTGGTTTGCTTATTTTGTACATCATTGACAAGTTATTTATATTATTATATTTCTTAGCATTAGGGATAAACGGGCAGTCTGACCAATATTGGCCGTTACAGACTCATTTAAACATCTTCACAACCAGAGTTCCTTATACCTAGTCATCCCTTCATGCTAATATTATATGAGCAACAGGTCCACCTATCACCCTAGTCGTGCCGGCCCAAGTTGCAATGCAGAATAGCACAACCTACTAAAGACTTATTTTTACATATATTTGTAGACACTTTTAATGTGTTACAACGATCTGTGTAAGGGATACCAACGTACACAATTAAGGTAATATACAATTACAGGAACAAGCGGTCTTTGTGCGGCATCCTTGGCTCACTTGACGCGACGCAGTAGCCGGCAGCCGGCTCAAGGTCCGCCTCAGTCGCGCATTGTTTCACCGCCGCTAGTTGCTTCTCATTGTTTACATTTTGTCTAAGTAACAAGTAATTAAATGTAACATTTTCGACGTCAGTGTTTTAGCCGGATCTCGACTATGACCGCTAACTCTACTACTACTAGTACTCAGGATAAACAGTAGTGCTCTGTGTGCGCAGTGTACTTAGGTAATCCATCCATCATTCTTCATTCTCTTATTCCTAAGGAATGACAGACTATGCGTCCTTTGATGTAAGTTGCTGATAAGTTGAATATCAAAGGTAGGACGCTAGTTTCAAAATACAATATAACGGTCCGGATTTACTTGTGGTTGCTGTAGGTTACACCGTAGTTGAGGTCCTGTCATAAGGCGCACTTAGTGTTTGGTACAAGTTGAACAGTGGTGCTCCTTGATAATTTGTGCCCTCTAAATGAAAATTTGACGCTTACATTTTTACAGTTTCATTTAGTAAGGATTTCTGCGCTGTTCTTTTTTTTTCGGTAGGACATAGAACTGATGGTGTTGCTGTCAAAGTTTCCATAATTGTTCGTCGGACTGACCCAGCCTTTTCAACCTTCTAGTTTAGTCTATACCTCACTTAAGGTCCTAACATTAACATTGTACGTCGTCCTTCGAGGGCAGCTGTGCCAATAAATGCGCATTAAAATATGAACACAATAGAATCTATAAAAAACCTTCGCTTAGTATTCGACGATATACTCTAGCGCTGCGGCGGGAATACGAGGCCGAGTCGAGGTTCCTGGAAAAAAGATTAGGTATGCGTGTTCAAAGAATTGGATGATATTATTAGGGCTTCTTTATACGATACGATTTGTCGTTGCCGTCATAACGACAGGAATCTAAAATAGCATTTAAATAATAAAATAACATAAAAAATTATAATGTGTATTGTGTATGGAAATAAATAAATAAATAGCAACTTAGTTATGTTATTTGTGAAACTAAAATTGCAATTTAGTCTGATAATAGAGTTGACATACATATATGTATATACGGTGCCCGCGGTTTCATCTAACTGAAATCTATCTATCTATCTATCTATCCCAAAACATTGTCTCTTTTTTCGGGCTGTTTTTATTTGATTTCAGATTTTATTATCTGTATCAAATCTCAAGCAAATTCGTTTAGTACTTTTGCTTCAATGAAAAACAAACATTTGTATTTATATTAGTAAGATAAACGTCATTTCAATTAAAGTAATAGGTATTATGTTGAGTGATGACTAGCCGCACCATGCGGTTTCACCTGCACACCCGCGTACTTCACTCCTATTCGTAACAGCGTATATAACCTTACTCGATAAACGGACTATCGAACACAGAAATAATTTTTCAAATCAGAACTATAATCCCGGAGAATAGCATGTTCAACCAAGCAAATAAGCTCATCAGCATTCAAATATACTAGACGTTATTAATAGTATCGAACGGTAGGAAACGACAAATCGTATCGTATATAGACATTAATGGACGTTTAACCCGTCAATACACAGTTAATACGTCGTCTGTCAACGAAACTAAGATATTTACGATATCGTTAATTCCCGGTTTCAAAGTTGATCGTAAATATCGAGTTTTATACGCGCGGTCTCGGATAAATCACAATATTTAAAAGTCGATACTTATCTCTGTCGAACAGCGAGTTGTCGGACCTACGTTTGTTTATAGAATCTATGGTAATACGGGAATATCATAAATTAACATGAGGTGTTCTAGATATGCTCGACAGTGGTGAAGCTTTTGGAGACTTTCTGTCGCTGTAGAGGGTGAGAAATGGATGGTTTACATGTGGAGATGGGACGACATTAGCTGCGCACTGCGCAATCAATTTATACCATCTCCATGCGGATATCTATGGGCGTCGGTAGTCATGAAATGGCTTGTTGTCCATTCGTTCTGAAGTGAACTCCGGTCGAGTGTGGGTAAACGGTTTTTAGGGTTCCGTACCCAAAGGCCAAAGGGTAAAAACGGTACCCTATTACTAAGGCTCCGATGTCCGTCCGTCCGTCTGTCACCAGGCTGTATCTCATGAACTATATATATATAGTTAGGCAGTTGACATTTTCACAGATGGTTTATTTCTGTTGCCGCTATAACAACAAATACTAAAAAATTAAATAATATGAATATTTAAGGGGGGCCCCATACAATAAACGTGATTTTTTGGCTCCCATACAAAAGATAAGCACCCGTTTTCGTAGATAATGGTATGGAACCCTTCGTGCGCGAGTCCGACTCGCACTTGGCCGGTTTTGATTAGCCATTTTCATGACTACCGACGCCCATAGATCCCCCCTCCATGTACCACCAGCTACTTACACAACGCACGAAACGCGACTTCACAGCTGTCCCTTATCGCCGGTATAGTGTAAGCGAGAGGTACCTCCCCGGTAGTAACCTTAATAGTAATCTGTGGTTTGAGAGACGATAGGGGACAGCCCCTCCAAAAGGACCTTTTCCGCATGTAATGACTGTAATAAACCCTGATCTTTAGATTTCCATTACGTACACGTATGTAACAACAGGGCAAATTATCCAAATTACATATTAAGTGCACGCGAACTTTTTAATGCTGCAGCTGATTGAATCATCTCAATTTGATGAATAGAATGGAAAATAACTTATTCAATGGACATACATCAGTATTGGCGTGTCTTATGCCACAGTGATAAGGTTTATTATTGCTTGTAGCTGGAAGTGTCAATTACAATTTGTATAAAAGCCACCATGAAATGGAAACTTTGGGGCTTCCATTGGAAGCTTACTAATGTTATGGAGAAATTGAAGATTTCTGGAAAACTTTGCCGCTATTAGTTCTTTTTTAATTTGTGCTTTTAGTCATTATATTACAATTATTTTTTAGGTTTCGTGTAGGCATTTAATTGTTTAAAGGTTTCTTCTTGAGTGTAGACGCAGAGCAAGACGATTATAGATTTCTTATGGCCTATAATGAAAAGCCTGGCTACTATATAAACCCTAAGAACTGCTATTAGGAATGATGAGCCTATAGTTACACGCATATAATTTCTACGCACGTTTTCCTGTAGAAAATAATTATATTTTTTTCATATATTCGTCTTGCTATTTATTTTTTTAGATGTGTTTAAAAGAATGGATGAAGCATAAACTTTGTATGTATTTAATTCGAATTGTGCGACCGCTGGAGTAAATTGGACAGTTAAAGTTTTTATATTGACAGCTGGGCAGTCAGCAAGCGGTAAAAATATATTTCGATTTGATAATAATCAGTTTGATATGAAATAGTTCGCTTTACCTACAGTAGTGTAATGCGATTTAGTGGAGCTTTGGTGACGACTATGGCGATGATTGGGGATCAAGCAAGACTGATAAACTTGTCGTATGGATAAGCAAGATTGTAATAATTATTATTATCGATAAATATCGAAGAGGAGGATGAAATTTTAAATACTGGATTTCTTACCGTAGCCGTAACCGTGCTTATCGATATTTATTATAATCGAGTTTTGCAACCCTAGCTGTCCTATGAGAGTCGGTATGAGTGAGTCACTTCCGTTCCAGTACCGCGACCAATTCACGTGTAATAAAAGAAACAAAAATGTTGGCCACCCCTGACCATTCTCATAAGATATAGTGTTGTACGTGCACACTACACGTAATAGAGATGTAATTTAGCACATGCCCGGCCCCGGTTGTCGGTTGACCCGCAGCCGCAGTACGAACAATGGATTTGTGTAATTAACACGATGATATCAACGAGCGCGGACGGCACGCGAACCGTTCGTACCTAAACGTAAACAGGGCTGTCGGACAGACAAATAAATATATTATTTATTTGGAAGTAAGATAATAAACTACTTTTATTTATCCCACTGTTTGTAGGTACACTGCACGTATCCTAGACCTTAGGCGAGACTATATTTGTCGCTCTCTTAACGCACCATTTTTTGGGTCTCATCTGTTGAGTTGTGAATCAGAGCGCCACCAATCTAACCACAAACCACCCCGAGATAACAACTTTCCTATTGATATATCGCTTTGTAGGATTGTCAGAGCGGAGTCGGAAGAAGACATTTTTAAGCTATTCAATGACCCAGTGCGGGTTGGTAAACTTCACGCCATAAAACTATTAGGTACTCTTGACATGCAATGTCTCTGTACATTGCATAAGACATGACATGATGGCCCAACGGTAAAATTGGGGCGAATCTCGTGTATGGTGCGTATTACTCTCCTATCGTTGATCTGGCCGCTCTAAATATTCAGTATCAGGGGCTCTTCTGTCCGGACTGCAGGTGGTGTCTGGAGTCTAGGGTGCTACCCGGCAGAAACGCTGCTGACATGGCATACGTTGATCTTCCTACCTAGTCAGGTATCTAGGATCACGCGCGCGTCCATCAGCTACAGCTCATTCTTGGGTAAAGTTAATGAGATTAGTATATTTAGTGTGTACAGTCGCGCACGCAGATGCTGTAATCTATCATAATTTCATTGTTACTTGGCGGGCCTTGACACGCAGACGTTGTAATTACAATCACTACAATAATTCACTTCGCAATCATCATCAGCACACACCGTCGACAGTTGATGGTATTTTCTATATTAGAGAGGTAACATGGCCTACGATGGAGTAGACTTTTTAAATAGCCCTCATTGAGATAGGGCTGAATTATTCCCGACATTAAACAAATACGAATCACTTGCATGCGTTCTAAATATATATAATAAAAAAAAAGTTAAACCTAAGTATAGTTCATATCAGTTGTTAGCCTTTGACGCAACTTGAACAATTTGATAGCTATCAGCTGGATAGCTGTTCAGTTGATCAGCAATCCAGTTATAGAGATCGGTGTTGCGATGACGAGTGGCGTACATTGTTCCGAGATATAAATCAATCACTGGCACTGGCTGCGCCGAAAATAGAGCCGCGGTTATTTCACACGTCGCCGCACTCGGTAGTGGAGTGGATAGAGATCACTGCACAGCTAGCACACACTATGGTCAAATATTGGCAAGCATTAGGCATTACTTCGCCTGGACAGCGTTAGTACAGGTCCGAAAAAATATACCTCTCGCTCATATAAATTGCGAATGAAAAATGTCCTTGCAGTATTTCTTTTCTAATATGAAGCCTAAGTTTCATGGAGATATTTATGGCCATAAGTAGTTACCGCATGGCTCCAACTGCTTGTTTGCTCCCGGTAGTGATAAAACTAGATTGGTTTAACAATATTATCAATGTCATAAATAAAAATCCATTTAAAACGGCGGTTGGGAATGCGCGGTGATCCAAGGCCGTATAAGAACGTTAAACAAATGTGTACAACAAATATGTCCTTGGTGAGACTGGAACGCGACACATATAAGATATCCATCGTTACAGCCGCTTCTTAGTATTATTATTCACAGTATAACATTACGCGTATAATGTGCGTTACCGCTTACCATACAATGAAGCAATTCACATTAACAAGCGGTTATACCATAATAATAACAAAGTCATATTTGCACTGACTCACTTGAATGGAAGTGCGTACTTCGTATGAGGAGTTTGATGAGTTACGGTGAGTTACGGTGAGTTACGATGAGTGACGATGAGAGTCGATGAGTCAGAGGGTTGGCTCTAACCCAACTGATCGTGGAATATGCCGTGGAATCGATTTTCCATTGCCATAATTAAATGCTAAACACAATTCTAATTAAATATGTCATTAGAATGCCGTGATTGGAATTGGACTTTACGTTGTTGTACATTTTTGTTAAACGATGCAATTTATTATATCTTGGAATTCAAAACGACTGCATCTACTATGATAATTTAATATGATCGCACAGAATAATGTATGTTCATTATCCTTATATATTTATAATATCAAATGCATTAGGCATATTAAATAATTATCTAATATAAAGCGTCCAAATAATACTATACATAAATATTTTCTTATACGTAGATTACATACTCATACTCGTACCTATAATTCTACTATACAACCATTCGCGAAGAAGAACCAGATTTAATTTACTCTATTGATGACTAGAAAGTATTGAAAATAAAGCTGAAACTACTAATGTTCAGCTGAAATGAGTGCAGACGAAGCCCCACCAGCTCGGAGCCCGAGAGGCCTGCCCTAATGAACCAGTTGCCTGAAGGGTTTCCGATCAATCTAATCGGAATACGGGCTCCAATGCGGGCATTTGCATACAATCGGTTTCGCTCGCCCCTCCCACTCGAGATATGTTCCCGAGATTACTTTATTGCGTCTAGTTTAATCAGTAGAAAGGGAAGGTTTGTACTTACCTCGTTATTACCAGGAAGCCAGTGAGATACTGAGAGAAAAAATATATAACAATTTAATAATATGTGGTATAAATATCACACGTCCTGTGTGATCTTGGGTTGGTATTGATAGGAAGCATCGATGTAGCATCGATGCTAAGATGCTAAGTATAGAGTTTTAGGGGTGAAAAGAAGAAGATTTTTTTGACAAAAAGACGATCGGGGTATCGCAACGGAGTCCCGAGTAGAGGCACGGTATCGTGCATCCCAAAGTAGTCTACAGTCTCCATATACAAAAACTGATGCATTTCTTAAGTTAATAGCTTAAGCAAGGCATCGCATTGTTTAAAGCAGTGGTTCTTAACCTTTTAGTCCTAAGGGACCATTTGACAAGATTTTTGTTATGCCATGGACCACCCCAGCTGAATGGTCCCTGGCATAACGAAAATGATGGTAATGGCATGGCTCGTAGATCACTTGAGATGCTTCTAAGGACCACTAGTGGTCCGCGGACCACCAGTCAAGAACCAGTGGTTTAAAGCAACTACAAACATGAGTCGCAGAGCCAAGTTTCGCAATGTACCTTTTAAATGGAGAAAGAGGGGCAGCGCATCTGTATAGTCTCTATGCAGATGTCTATGGGCGTCGGTAGTCATGAAAATGGCTACAACTGCTCGTTTGCCCCCCTATACCATAAAAAAAAATATTCGATAAGTTACCTGCTAAAATTACTCACCGAGTTGAAGTATCGAATACTAACGAGTACCAAAGTAGCAGTACCGAAAGTGCTCCATACCAAAAAGTATAGATATCTACCTTTTTCGTCTTCCAACTCGTACCGTCCTTGGGCGCTTATCGGACTAGTTAAACCGGACCGGCCTCATATAGATAGCTTTCAGTTTTATCGTTTCAGCGGGTACGGCGGAAAGTGGGCCGAGCTAAGTATAGAGCTGTTCCGCTCAAGTTGTTCGCGGAACCTCACACCTCTTGTTTATTGTACATATCGGGGTTATTGGTTGTGGCCACTCAATGTGGATGAGAAATATGAAGTCGGGGGTGAGAGATTTATGTGGACAGCCGCACTTGAGGGGAACGAAGTGGCTGATTCATTATGTAGGTTACGTAAATAATAAATAAATTAGAGTTCAATGCTGTGTTTTCACTCTAGTCAGGTTAGCAAGTTTCTTTGTCTCACTCGCCTCAGAGCCACAAAATACTGTCGCAAAGTAACAGCTATGCCCTCGCGTTTTGTACAGTAACAACCTTCGGTTTGTGAGTCTTCATTAGAAAGGATGAAGGAGGACAACACGTTTACATAATTTTGCGAATGTCTATGGGTGTACAAAGCTTCACCTTCTCCTTTATAATCTTTGCTATATTAACTATAAACAAACTCTCAATCTGAACCACTCGGCGCGTTTCTTGCGCCAATACGTTCAACTGAGTTATCGCTTTTCAGCGGATGGCCATCGAAAGTTATTGTTGTATTAAAGAAACAGTAACACGAAAGTGAATGAGGGTTTTAACAGTACAGTAAACTATAAAGTTAAACATTCAACGGCTGCCAAATGTTTGAAACAATTATGTGCCGTTTAAAACGAAGTGTAACAAGTGTGTCAATCACTCTTTGTCCCCGGCACCTAATTACACACGCACACTCACACACACATGAGTTATGTCACGCGTTGTTTGTGGGCGAAGGTTGTGAGGCTTTTGAGAGTACATCCGAAAATAAGGAAGTACTTTGTTCCACAAGTGTAGCAATATATTTAACTGTTTTGGTTTTTTCCTCTTGTTTTGTGCTTTAGTACCTATAGTAGGGCTGGCTTCTATTTACTCAAACGACTAGTATTAAAAACTATTTCGCTGAAATAGTGATTCTTTGTTAATGGACTGTATATAAAGGTACCTAAAATTTTTAGTTGAATTAAAATATTGGTGTAAGGCGATGATATATGAGTGTGTGAGTAGCTAACGGATCGTGACAAATATCGTGCAAAGTAAGATAGAGAAAGAGATAGAGAGAGAAAAAATAAAAGAGTGAGAGAGTAAAGCCAAATGATCCAATCCTTATAATATGATGAGAGGAGTCTTACACAGGAGAGTCTTCTTTTGTTTACTAAAAATCAATACCGCGCTAGCTAGCATCCCAAGGCGATGTTTGACCGATATAATGGTAGAGAATATTATAATCTTTAATGGTTTTCAATAGATCTTCGGTTCCTTTGATATGTTACAGATAATGTAATACATCAAAAGAAAAATCAAATCATAATCATAGGAACATATGCGGACGCCGCGTTGGCAGTTATTTCCACGCTGCGCGGGCGCACGCGTAGTGTATTTTCATATTACAATCATCATCTTCCTAATCAAAATAAATTTTGATCGCTTGATATTGGAGTATCAGATATGC
Organism: Calycopis cecrops; assembly: GCA_001625245.1. NCBI lineage: Eukaryota > Metazoa > Arthropoda > Insecta > Lepidoptera > Lycaenidae > Calycopis > Calycopis cecrops. Next base: position 157,432 of record LUGF01024508.1, read on the forward strand.
CGAATAAGTGGTATTTTAAACAAACAAACATCTCTTACGACTATATTGTGTTTGTTAGAAATACGCAAGTTAAGCTTTTACCTCAATAATTTTCAAAATATAAGTTGCTCGTAAAGCCTAGTGTTAAGCACCAGTCAAATTTTATGCGTAAATAAATAAATTGCGTAATAGATGTGACTTTAGATGGGCATACGATACTTTTTAACTCTTTACTATAAAGTGTAAATTGTTTCTTAATGAGGCGAGCGCTGGTTGTATGTTAGTTATAAAACAGATTGAAAACGATAGTATTGTGCCTAACTGATGCCTTATAAGTCCCCAACACATTTATATAGTGTATGTGAAGTGTAATAAAAAGCTTTACTAAATCGCGATGGCTATTATTAACTTGGCGCAGTCCCACCCGCTATTCCTGTGCATTCAATGTGTCAGTAACCATCCACTGCCTATTATGTCATAGGAAACCCGTCCGGCGGCAAAAAATGGCGCATTCGTACCAATATTTCCCACACTGCAAATAAAAGATTCCCCGTAAGATGCACTTATTGTTAAATGCAGGTGCGTGTACATCATGGCAAACAGCTCCTGTAGTAGATCACAAAATCCACGAACAGATATGACCCTTAGGCTAATGAAATACGATTCAAAATAGCGTTAGTAAGAGTATTGATCTAAATGTTAAGAATTGACGTATGGTGTACATCTGGAACACATGCACAAGTATTTCTATCGCGAGTTATAACGGTATTGAATTTAAGTATTTTTACAATTGAAGTGTCCCAAATTTTGCGCAAGATGCGGAACATTCTTAAATATACCTTCGAAATTAAGGCGAAGAGCACAGAGTAACCTAACTGTGGGTGCTATGAAGTGCTTATTACGTAGATTTTTCCTTTTTAGTCTTACATAAGAAGTTTACTCTAGAGTCTAGATAGAAGAACGAATGCAATAGAACTCTACATTTTAACAATAAAATTTAAATTTTCAAAAGAAATTTCACAGTCCCTTAACCCTCTTTACATATTTCAATAAAAACGCAAACACGTGCGCTTCAGCTAGTATAAAATAACAAAAACATGCCACTAGTCACTACGCGAACGTGCATGAGCTAGTATAAAATAACCAAAACATACCACTTTTTAAGACTAAGTTTTATATTATTGTGAAAACTTTTAACGTTTTTACCAAAATTCTTCAAAAAGAGTTTGGCTATAAAAGATTTTTCTTTGTATTTTTTTCTATCTGTTAGACTAGTGAAACATTACACACGCAGCCATGTGTAGTTGTTTGATTGAATATTTTTTTGCCCGCCGTAACGGTACGGCGTGCGCGGCAGGTAGGCGCGCCCGCTGATTATAGGATAAAGGATAGTATTACCACATTTCTCCAACATGCCGTCCTGTTTTATTTATAGAGAAGCCAGTGTTCGTTTTATTCTCATTACTCGTGTAGATTCAACAAAAGAGATTTCATTTGTTTTTTCCACCAGTTGGTAACACTGGGATCTTAGCGCTTCAATATTCACTTATTTCTGTGTTTAATTGTTTGATTGACTTTTTGCACTTTTGTTCTAGTGCGTTTATCAATGTTTAATTGAATTTAATTATTGGCATTGACCAATTCGATCTAATTTGTTGGTTAGGTATAAAACTAAGTAGTACGTTCGAAAATCGGGCGTTTTACGTAAAATTATAATAAGTAGTCAGGAAAGTTATTTACTTCCAATTTTCTTTTTTCAAAGTTCGTTGAACAATATGCATATTTTATATGCATATTTAGGTAGGCCGGACTGTCGGGACTTCTATAGTGGCGCTATGATTGTTGTTTAATGTTTTGTTTCTTTGATTGGAAAAATGGGTCTAAACATTAAATATTATATGGCCTTCCTAAGGCATTTAGTAGCTTGGGCCTTGGCACTCTGAAAAAATATATTACCTCTTTCTTTTAGGTTGACGGTGAAAGTAAAAAGGTTTTACTAGTTAGTCCATTGTCTTTCGTCTATTGTTGAGATGTTTAAAATGACATTTAAAAGAAGTCATCATTTACCTACAGAGACACAATACACTTGCGTTGTTTGAGCAAAGTATTATAATAGGTTGTATTTGAGTCAAAACTTTGTTTTGAACGTTTGGGTATCCGGAATACCGCATCATCACTGTTCAGATTATATATGCGTAAAATTATATAAATCTATAGTATATTAGCTGCGCCCCGCGGCTTCACCCTCGTAAATTTCGATCCCGTGCAGAAAATCATCCTATGGCGTCCCATAGGAACAATTTTTCGGGGTAAAAACTATCCTATGTGTTAACCAAATTTCATGAAAATCGATTCATCAGTTTTTGCGTGAAGGAATAACAAACAAACAAACAAACATACATACTTTCGCATTTATAATATTAATAGGATGTAATAACTGTTTTTATTTTTTGAGTCTACTCCTTAAGAAACGTAGCGGGGATTCAAAAGGGGGGAAAAAGGAGGGCAGGAAGGAGGCATTCAAAAGGAGTAAAATAGTAAACAATAACGGTTTATCGCGCTTACATTGCATGCGTCTCTTACACACACCGATTTTATGACATATTGCTTAATACTAAAACTTAACGCTTTTGATTTACCGCAAGTCAAGCGTTAACAATAACCAATGATTCAAGGGGATGTGCGGCTTAAGTCACTTAACTGTTATCGCTCAATTCAATAGTCGTTTAGACAATTGGCAAGTTCCAACTTCCACTCTTGAAAGTTCCAGTTTTAATGAATCGGCCCCTAGACTACAACAATGAGATCGCAATGGAAATGCGCTGTAGATTGAACCAAAGATAATCTTACTCTACCCTGATAAAGGGCCATATCAATCTTATTATAACACTATCTATCTTACTAATATCAGTAGGCACAATCTATTTTGATTCTGATATGACTAGATTATATCTTGAAGCCGTTTCCATTATTCCTTAGAAGTATTTTGCTACTGGGAATAGAGTTCGACACATTTCGGATGCCACTTATGTCAAGATTCTTTCCACAGAACTCATCGATGACCTAGATAAATTTTAAGCTCTAAAGATTTATTTTTCTAAAATATCACCTAGTGGAACAATCTTATTTAACAAATTGAAGTTTCATTTCGGATATGCTTTGTGGTTATGTAGGTACATGTGTTCACGAATGTTGCTTTTTTTTCTTTTTTTTTGTTACGAGGACAATTCGTAATGATACTGTTTTGCATTGTGTACAGTATGTACAACAAAAGTTGTTATGCAGCGCGCTGTACGCCCACAGCTATAAATATTTAACAGAACTTCGTACAGTTGAGCTTACTTGCAGCAGCTTTGCAAAGACTTTATTCTGGCGGAGTTTCACGCAAACTTGAGAGGTTTTGCATAGCAAAGTAATATGAACTGTGTTTGAAATCAAATCTGGGTAGGATATAAAGTTAAAATTAAACCTTGCCTGCGTATATTCCTTAATTATTATTCTATAAAAATAATAATCTTTAAGATTAGTCTAAAAATTTATATTGAACTGATAATCATGACATAGAGCAGATGATTTATGAAATAAAATTATAGTAATAATTTGTAGTGAACATTGAAATCAAATTCAACGTTTTTTTTATTTACATCTAGCCGTGTTCGGCGGTTCCCCTCTTGTTACCCGCATACATTATTTCTATTTTTCGTAGCCTCATAATATACAGAGGTTTTGAATATTGACACGATCAAACAAACACTTCAGATTACCTCTTAATGTAGATAGGATTTTACCAATCTCTCTATGAACGTCAATACTCTACCACATTCAACTTCTACATAGCTACGAACAGCAAACAACAATCAGAAATATCGAAATATTTTTAAAGTGATTCACGTACAAACATGGAGTCGATTTGTTACTACCTGAACTCCTCTATAGATAATAATAAAAAAAGAATAAAAATCTTTATTCGGTTTCTAGATACCTAATAAACCCTAGTTGTAATGACGTGCTACAAGCAATATACCTCCACAAATAGCAACACAAACAAAAGTGTATTTGTACCTACAAGTACATACAGGATTATGAGATAGTTGATACCTGGCTCCGTCGTTAGTTACCTGACATGGTAATGTTACCCCTACGCGAGATGCGTTTGATCTGCACGCGACATTCTTTAGTTTTATCTAGTTGAGATGGAAATAGGAACAAAAAAGAATAAAAACTATACTATATTCTCTATAATATTTTGCGAAGAACTCACCACGCATACAGAGACGCGAGCAAAAATAGTCTATAAGAATTCATATTATGCTGGCAGAATAGTAAATGTCATTGGCCTAGTTTCCTGGGAGAAAAAAAAAAGATACGATGATTCTTTATTCAAATGTTAAACGACCTTTTTATAAACTTGATTCTATTATACTGCAGGTAATTGATCGTGTTCACGCAATTATTTGTTGGACGCTAAAATAACACCAGCCTGTATTATAAGTGAGTTATAAATCGATGTTATAACTTATACATTATAATCCACTTACTGCTCTCACTCGAGCTCGGCTCGGAGAGCGTGATATTAACGACAATGTTCCTCTGTGAGTGTACGAGGAGAAATTTAATCTCGCCAAGATTAAAACTCTAGGCAGTATAAAGGCTCTCTTAATGAACTCATTAAGCAAGTTTTCCTGGGCCGTGATACAAGCAAAGTTAATATTATAGCATCTTTTTATTTGCATTTTCATCTAGTAATCCACTGCTATTCATACTTTCATTTTTGGTTGTGTTAAAAATATATGACTTGGCTTATGATCGTCAATTGTAGCTACACTGAAAAGCTAACAATCATAAACTGTAGACAAATTAATATGACGCTATCATCATCGTTCATTTTATTCTAGCCTTTTCAAGTAACGCGAAATGCATATTCGCCCAATCTGCTTCCTAACCTGGATGAACTTCAGCATAGAGATCAGCTGATCGATGATTGACCAAAACTCCTTTTTGGACTTTCACATTAGAGTAGGGTGAACTGTACTACTTGAACAGTTTTCTTTAGGTTTTCTTAATGGTATAAAGAGGTAATCGAATAGTCGGAGCCATTCTTATGACCACACCCATAGACATCCGTATTGTGTTTTTGCAGTTACGGTGCCCTCTTTCCTTCTCCCACCCCAAGGGGCTATTATAATGAATGAAACACGTCTTTTACATATCTACAAAACAAGTATATCCTTAGTGTCCTATAAGTGCTTACAAGTATTTTCCGCTCGGCCCTGGAGCGACCGCCATCTCTGCATCGGCGCCGGATATCGGGCCCACTTAATTGCTTCAAGCGGCTAAATAAAGTGCGCGTTAATGAGGATGTGTCTATTGTGAGGGCGCGTTGTGGCCATTAGCGGACCAGTTGGTCTGTGAACTTCGTGACGTCATCATCAGGCCCAGTCCAGCTATGCGTATCAGCTTTGTATAACAGCAAGCGGCGGGTTTTGGGGATGTCTATGGGAGGCGGTAGTCATCTATTTCTCGTTTGTCCCTGATCCTACAAGAAAAATCTTTCTTGCTGTTTGCGATTCATCTAGAAAATCTTGAATTAAAAAAAGAATTTGCCGTGTTTTGGGTGCGCAAAAATCTGCTAGCGAATGCCATCGGCTGCCTATGCCCCGGATCTGTTAGCAGCACGATACCTAGCCTCGGCCAGTCCCTCACAAAAGATCAGACTCCTTCAAAATGAGGGGTGATACAACAAACTTAGATGAGCCCTCTCCGATGTCTCCGATGGCTCTCATCCGGATGGTCTTGGGTACGTCGCATTAGTTGAGCACTCTCATCCGTCGGCGAGGGTACACTGCCAAAAGCCTCATATGAAAGAATACGACGGATATTATATTATTACATTTTGACGTGGCCTTATGTAATACTTTGTATTTTTGAATACTGAAAAGAACTGATTGAACTAACTAATCTCTTGCCATTTCCAATGAAATCTAAACTGCAGTCGGTATCTGGTACGGATAACGTGTAAAAAAAGTGATGAGAAAAATGTTGCCGTCACGCCAAGGGCGGCTACGCGGGTAGTTCGACAGGCGTTACGTAATGGAGCCGTGTAAAGTAAGGCGTTATCTGCATTGCAGTGACCCGAAACTGGCTTGCACGGCATGCGAACTCGTGTACACTCGGACGAATATCTATCTATATATATAAAAATGCGAAAGTTTGTAAAGATGTTTCTTACTCTTTCACACAAAAACTACTGAACGGATTTTCAGGAAACTTTACAGTAATATAGCTTCCATATCAGAATAACATAATAGGTAAGTTAAAATTTTGATTCATTTTTGAAGTCCGAAATCCACGCGGGCGAAGCCGCGGGCGGAAGCTAGTCTATATATATATATATATATATATATAAAAATGAATTGCTGTTAGTCTGGCTAAAACTTGAGAACGGCTGGACCGATTTGGCTAATTTTGGTTGAATTCGATTTAATTACTTGTATATGTGGACATGGAAGGCAAGACAAGGAATTAAAAGTTAATACAATAATACTTTGTTGTCCGTAGTTTTGATATTTTTTAGCAAAGATGTGTATTGATTCAGGGGCGGTACGAAGTTTGCCGCGTCAGCTTTTCGGTACTGCAACTGAACTGAATTGCGCGATGCGACGCCGTCCAAGACCAAGCTTGGAGGACACACGCTTAGTCTTGGACGATGGTTGACGACAGGGCGATCACTCTTTGTGAATGACACGCACTAATTCTTCCAACTTTAGTACATTTGAATATTTATTTAATCTTTTGAAACTACAAATACACAAGAAACTTGTCCGAGATGTGAGTGGTAAAAATGTTTTCGTATAACTTATGACTAAATTCTTTATTTAGTATTTTATTCGATATATAGAATATTAAAAACGAGCGTAAAACCCAACGGATTGAGCTTAGATTTTGATAGTCAGGTGAATTAGGGCTTTAGTTAGACTGTTTTAAACGAATCTAAATACATTGTAGATATATTTATATTCGAGAAGATTAGCTAATTTATACCTAAGTATAAAACATTCGTTATTTGTTACCGTCCGCGGTTTCCGCCCACATGGGGTTTTCAAGCGCAGTCTTGCCGATTTAGATGCCTGGAATGATTCATTTTTTTTTATTTAAAAATACCTCGTTACTAGTAAAGTTACGCCTGAATTAGCATTTTATTCAAAGATCAAGTAGTTGCCGTTGTCAATCCTAGAGATACAGGATAACAGTGGTAGGTGTGTTGGGATGAGCCTAATAAAAAAATTGTTATGTCGCATCATCGTTAAAAAGCCAAAAGAAAGAAAGAAAATACATTTATTTGATCACAAGCAACTGTATCATGTATGACACATTGCTTCCAATCACGCAAATATTGGCCAGCTACGTCCGGACGGCGCTAAACAAAAGAATAACGGATGTTTTCGCGACCCTAGCGATACTGCTTCTGATTAACCGTAAAACCAGTGGGTCATGAACGAATACGATTATCACGTAACTCGGATTACGAAGCGCTTAGCCGACTTTAACGAGATTAACTACTAGGCTGATAAGAGAAGCATACAACAGACGGGGGTTTGATACCGGGTCGAAGCAACGGCGTTGGGATTTGTTGTGCGTTAAAAACGCTTATCTAATCACCACAACTACCGAGATACGCATGTGTGCGTAGAGTTTAAGTAAGAGGTAGTACCACGATGCGTATATACAGCCAAGTTGAGCCGACCCGACCGGGGAGGTACCTCTCGCATACACGATACCGACGTAAAGTGACAGCTGCCCTGTCGCCTTTCCTGTGGTGTGTAAGTAGCTGGTGACCCATGGAGGGGGGAGTCGGGAGGGCGACGTATCTTTATAGTCTCATTGTAGAGGACTATGGTCGTTGATAGTCCTTAAAATATCTCCGACTGCTCATTTGCCCCCTCATGTTAATTTAAAAAAATAATTTCAACGGCTGATGATGATGAAATATAAACAAGGTTCTCCTCTACTTTGTGTCTACAAATACTGAACTAATTTTACTAGCCTTCCATCACCGTATTAACAAGATTACCGCGGTAACAGAATATTTCGCCCGCGTTTTAGATGCATAGCCTGATTAACATTTTTAGAATTGAGGTTAAATGTTCTAAAATCGCTTCTGCAATGACGTCACGAGTTGCGTCCGACGTCACAGCGCCGATGGCACCTCGCTCAGATCTAAGCACTCTTTGACCTAAAAATAAAACACAAAGTGCGACCTCTTTAGCGTGACCTTTAGCATGCGCAGTACGGGGATGATATTTTCCCAAAGTTGACAAAATAGCCCGGCCTTGTCCCGTCCCGTTCCACCCCTGACCTTTAAGCACAGTACCATTTATAAATGTCAAAGGTCAAACGTCATCTCGTCCTCTTATAGTGAAGATACTGTAGGGTTCTATCCCTCCATAATATTTTATCTTCCTCGTTATTATTAGAAGTTCACTAGCTGCGCTCTACGGTTACACCCGCACAAGTTTCGACCCCGCGGACATATCTAGTTAAATCCCATCTGCACACAAACATTCATGAGAGTCGGTCGAGCCGTATCAGAGGAGTATGGTAGCTAACATTGTGACACGAGAATTTTATAAGTATAGAGATTATAAGCCAAATGATGAAAAAATAATCCAGTCTAAGCAATTTAAACAAAGAGTACTGACAAGGCAGTGTGAGTAACTAGGGGGATTCACCACTTACTAGCACTATTATTATTAGCAATATTATTTACTACAGTATTATGTTAATACTATATCTATATTGGTAATTATTCTTAGATGTGTGTGTAACACATCATTTATATTTGTGGGATAATGATGAGAACAATGATCTATTAATTGGCTACTTAGAATATGATACCTAACTGGTAGTCGAACGTAAATTCTTATAATTTAAAACAGAATTATTTGTATGGGTCCAACGTAGGGTGGGGCGAAATTAGGCGGAATCGTCCCGAAAATTTGCCAGATGACCCGAGTCATGGAAAAACTGATAGGGTAAAAGTATAAACCTCTGTAAGACATAAAAAGTAGTGTTTATTTTTTTTGACCCGACTAACAAATCCACAAACCCCGTTTTTTTAATTTTGTCCCGATATTTTAGTTTTCCCATCTGATAAGCCTAGTCCGAAGGAAGGTCCTTACTTAACAAATTTGAGGTACAAGGATTTAGCTCTTCAGCTCTCATGCTAGACCACTTGCAACAACCATGTCCCATCCAGAATGAAGTAAAACACTATAAAGAATTGTTTTTAAGAGAGACAATATAAAACCTCAATCAAATAATTTCACAACACAACGAAAGCTTTCAAGCGTTTTGAAAATAAAACAATTATGATGCCTCTTGAACGTACAGATGCAATCACAATATAAATATAACAATTAGCTGATGTGAAACGAAGAACCACTTCGAGGTACGCGTTACAATTTAAAAGGAATTTAATCTTTTGAATTTCACCTTTTAAACGCTCTCGATTTCAAAACAAATTTGTACAAAAGACAGACAGCAAACGGTATAGGGACCACTGAAACTATCGGCAAGTTGCAGTCGCGCGACCAAACTGTCGCGGCATGTCGCATGGCGCTCAAAAGCAGCGTATACTAATTGTTATTCTTACTGTCACTATCCGTAATCCCTATATGTTACAGTATATGGAAGATACGAGTTGTTTTTACTGTTATTTAATAGTATCTTTATTATTATTATGCCTACACGCACTTTACACATCGTAATAAAAATAATCTCTTCTTATCATCATATTTGGGTCATCCAGACTTTTAGGTTGACGTAGCAGTTTAGATTATTTAGTACAATGATATAAGCATAGCAAGAATAAAAAATCAGTTTAAAAGTACTCAATTTCAAAATATATTTTTTTAATAATTACGCCTTAGAAATATTTTACTTGTTTCGTTTAACTAGATAATATATGAGATATTATTATGGTATATGATATAATTGCATTTCAGTTATATCAGAATATCTCGTTATACTATGTTGTTTGTATTTAAAATGATTAAAACTTTTTTGAAGTACGTAATTGCCATAAACATAGACATATATTTCTATGGTTAACAAAATTTCAACAAGTCCCACGCTAGCTATTAAGTGAACAAATTATATCATAATCATTAGCCATTGTTCTTTCATGTCTTTTGGACTTTGAATATTACCTTCCAAACACATTAAGATAAAGCAATTTAGACGAAATCTATATCGTTTGTGATGGCTTCTCACTTATTAATTTAGATATTAATTTTCTTTTCCTAATTAATAGCACTAAGTCCAGAGTTGTCATCGTTAAACTAACGGGAGCCTAACATGCTAGATAGTCAAATCAAACCCCACTATTATCATACATTAAACCTAATGGAAACCGGGTCGTTCCGCGCTGTATGTTGCCCTCCTCCCCTTATCAAAGCGATACAAACCTTTCGATTAAAAAAGCCAGTCATGTGATGTGTGTTTGTTACAATTTGACGTAAAAGCTACAGAAATTATTTGGATGAAATGTAACACAGGTATTCTTTTTATGAGATAGGGGTCAAACGAAACTAAATATACTAATATTGACTATAAACATATATATTTAAACTGTTAAACTGCTACATAGATGTGAACATGCGTCTTGCAGGCACCTTTCCGGCCTGTAAGGAATAGGTAGGTATGATTTTCTCTTGAAGACGCATCAGCACAACTGTCCTTTTACGCCGCGCGCCGGTGTCGTGTTAGCTAGAGGTGTCTCCCCGATCGTTCAGGTTGAATTCGGCTGCAGCATGGCACTACCTCTTACTAATGGCAGCTACTATCTAGTTTGTAAACGTATTATGTCGCACGCCCCTCAGTGAAGGTAGAAGCCAAGTCGCTCGCCGCCAGCGTGGCGTGCGCCTACTCGAGATGCAGGAGATACGGCCACGTGCGCGGTACCGTAATGTTATGCGTACGGCGGCTGCATCACAATGCGGCGATTGTTTACACGACACAATTTACACATTTATTTATACGCCCTATCTGCGTGTAAACAACTCTCGGAAGTGGAAGCTTTAAGTTCGCTTATAACTTCATCAACATCACAACACGCTCTAGAGCTCGCCAATTGCTATTTATAAAGGAAACGTAGAGGCCGACGTTATTCGATTTGTTTGGAGTTTACTGCTTGAGAAATGATTTAAGGTCCGTGGTAATTAAAAAATCTATATATATATATATATAAAACTCAAACGTGACATAGCCATCTATCAAGCCATCTATCAATGCACAGCCCAAACCACTGGACGGATCAAGCTGAAATTTGGCATCTAGGTAGATGTTACGACGTAGGCATCCGCTAAGAAAGGATATTTAGAAATTCAACCCCTAAGGGGGTGAAATAGGGTGTTGAAGTTTATATGGATTTCTTAGAAATTAAACGCGGGTGAAACCGCGGGGCACAGCTAGTTGATATAATATAAAATCCGAAACATTTATGTCCAGCATAACGCTATACGCTCTAACTTCGCTTATATCTCTTTCACCTGGACATCCACTTCATCTAGGTCTTGTATGTATGTTATTAATAGCTTTTTTAATAATCACTTTTATGTCACACACAACCCTGGACCGTTGTTAAAGATCAAGTTTCTTGCATCAAGCCCTTTTCATTAATTAATCTTCATTTTTTTTTTCTAGAATTCGAAACTCAATTCTCTTTTGATATTGCAATAACTTCCTTTTTACACAGTATACCGTTGGTTTTCTCTAATTAATATTTTGATATCTTGAATTTTAAAAATTTAGTACATTAACTACGAATCATACAATCAGTAATTGATATTACCAAATTACCAGATACACTAGATACATTTGGCTTTGCTATTGAATAACCCGCAAGTTTGACAAAACAACTAAACTAATAACACACGATATATAATAACACGCTTTCCGCCACTTGCAGTAAATGTGTTTATAAAATAATTGCGCTATTTACTGTGAGTCAGGCGTGATCTCACTGCAGGCGTCATGGTCCTGCATCATCGCTGGGATCCAGGTCATCACGCAGATAGCGCCTACACCAGAAAGCATGGGAGCTTTAGAAGTTTTGAAATGTATGGTCTCGGATAGAAAGAGAAGGAGCATGGATTAAAAATGTTAGACCTCTGGTGTTACGGATGTCTGTGGGCGTTGGTTATATTTAGACGACCGGCTGGCGCAGTGGTACAGGGCTCGGATAAGCGGAGCATGTTGCGCCAGGGGTCGCGGGTTCGAATCCCGCCTAGGTCATGGATGTTTATCTATGTATTATGTGTATTTCTATAATAAAAATCTTAAATATATAAAATTTCTTAAATTTATAAAAAACATATTAAATATATTCCGTTGTCTAGTACCCGTAACACAAGTCCTTACGGTACTTAGCACGGGGCTAGGCTAACGTGGTGTGTAAAGTCCACAGATATTTATTTATTTATTTATTATTTATTTATTATCACTTTACAGCGTTGATCCAACTGCTCTTTTGCCTCCTATGATGTATAAAAAAAATCAATTTTAGTTAGAATTTAACCCCAAATTAATTGGCAGAAGCCTGGTTGATTTTGAGCAATTAGGAAATGTCAGTTTGAGCAAGGAACCTACCTACCCTGCTCCACGTTCTTAAAATGATGTTGACCTTTTGACAAGAGAAATCAAGATATATTTTTTTGAGTGAACACTAGAGGCGAAGCCGAATACTTCATCGGACAAGCTATAAGTGCACGTCGGGTGATAAGCCTAGGGTTCTTATCAAAGGGGGTCCGATCCCCCACTCTCCCGAAGATAGCAAAGACTCTACGTTCACTCATTGTCTCAACATCACAATAACTCTGTCGCGCACTTTCCTTTTCACTTCTCTGAAGTAGGTAATAATGTATTGTGCTCCCATCAGTACAGTTACCATTATGTAGAGTTATACAATATAGACATCAACGACTAAGCTGTGACAGTTTTGTATTGCATATTATGAAGGAGTGCTTTGTCTACTGTCGACGCCTATCAATATACATCTAAACACACCCTAAGGATTAAGGGTACGTCTCCAGTAGGCAAACTGTTAGCGGCTGACTGAGTGGGCATCAAATGTGTAGCGAACTGAAATTAGAGTTAGCTGCAAACTCAGGTCAATTTTCGTAGGTCGCAATCAGCCACTAAATGAAACAGTCGGCGTTACGTAACTCTTGCAAACAGCCTGGATTGAGCAAAAACTAGCAAACTGTGGACACCCCATTTCATATATATGAAAGGGCGTACTAAACCGATACGCCCCAAACTTAGTCCGCCACTAACAGTGGGACTAACTAACTAACTGGGGACACAGCCTAAGGGTATGTATATGTGTTACCCTCTATCACCGATTCCGCTAGTAGATCACCGCACTCAAAACACACGAAATGAAATAGCGTTGCCGTAATCACGCAGGTATTATGGTATCTTGAATAGTATCAAGATTAAGCGCGTCGTCTAATCTACTACACACACGCAACACAAGTCCACGGGTTTGTCGAGTTATTAATAAACACTTAACCCTTATTAATAAACATAGAATAACTCTATCCAAGGAATAACCTTGTAATAAACTGACATCTGTCAAATTCCATAATAAAAAAACACAAAAAAGTATGGAATTTGACAGATGTCAGTTTATTACCAGGTTATTACTTGGATATAGTTATTTCATGTTTATTAATAAGGGGGATAATAAATAAGGAATTTGACAGATTTCAGTCTAATACTTGGAGTAAAGTTAATCTATGTTTATAACAAGGCTGTATGCGTTTTGTTTGTGACACAGTCTACACAAGTCATATTAATTTTCCACGTTATGCACGTATGGTAATTAGCTGGAAGCCTCGTTTCCACACCACTGATATCCTTCTATGGCGGCTGACTCATCATCACGGTACATTTCCTACCAGTGACCGCTGGTGTCGCTCGCATTTACCTACGTAAAGAATGATAAACAACCTAATATACTAATAAAACGTAAACCCCGTCCGCCATAAATTATGACATACTTTAATGTACCCAGTAATACAACTAGGCTGTATCTACACAAACACACATAAATACATACGATGATAAATAAAGAAATCCATCGTTCTGCCGCCATGCTATAAGTATAGTGAAACACTAGTCTGTGTGCTTTTGTAAATTTTCGGTTCTAGATTATTAACAATTAGAATCATTTTGTTCGTTCGCCGTATTATAAACAACTATAGTTAATGTCAGTTACAGTGGTTACTGTAATTAACTAACGAGTAGCCTTATGGTTAGCTAATATTTGATCAAATGGCGGTAGAATTTCCATCATAGACTTTATATTTCACTAATTAACATGTTAATATTAAAATGACAGCCGACTGATCATGACAGACGTAACCATGACTACGATAAACACATTAAATCCAGAAGACCTCTGAAGCGCGGAAACACTTACCACAGCACTATTTACAAGTCACGTCCAATATAGAACACTTTGTTGTATAATGATAGACAGTAAACGCAGTCTAAACAAAAGGCGACGGCCTAGCAGCTAGCTGCAGGCGTGAGGACAAACGCACAGACAGTAATTGCAGTAATGGTCGCGTGACCGCGCACCCCTGCTGGGCGTTTGGCGAAGTGGGCTTGAAGCGGTGATTCAGAGCTTTGCACCCCCGTAGCGGGCGACGCGCCGTAGCTCTACACGCCGAGCCCGCTCTACGTGACAGTTCCGCCCGGACCACGCTCGCGAGCGGACGTGCCACGTGCTACTACCGTCGATTGGATTTACGTGATCGTTCCATAGCTTCTGACTAGAGGATTATGGAATTTGAACTGTGTGTCGGTTGGTTTGTGCCCTAGTGAAGCCGTCAAAATTAGCGCGTACGAGGAGTTCGAGGCGCGCGCCTCCCCCAGGGGGGCGCGCCGTCGCCAGTTCATCAAGGGGTGGAAGAAGACCATGGGCGTCATATCCAAGAGCTTTGGTGTCGTCTTCAGTCTGTGAGTAACAGCGGACTTTATAATAACTGAGACAGGATGCAACCCATTTTCAGCTTATTCATTCATTAATTTCATAGTTCATTTATAAGTTAATTTTTTTTAAGACTGCTGTTTTTTTTAAATAGGATAACTTATTATTGTATAAATAATTCTAGACCGTACAAACTAGCTATTTAATCTACGATATGCCTAAGTAATCCATGTAAAACCTAAACCAAGGTAACCATTGTTATTTTTGAAATTAAAAGTATTTTTGTTTTATTTCAAATTTTAATTTCATCTAAATTCGTAGGTAGTTAGAGGTAGTTCTCGCGTGAAAGAAGAAAAATCCTTCATTCAACTTTCATGTTTATAAACATAACACGAAAATTTGTATGAGGGTTTTTTCTGCATATAAGTTAATGTCATTTAACTTATATTTTATAAAGTAGATAATATAATATTATCAATGCTTCAAATGATATATGTATTACGACTATTACGTGTAATAAACCCGATACAGTGAAAGTGCACGAGCACATGTGCTAAACGCACATCGACCGCGGTTTTTGATGGATGTAAACAATGTCCTATTTAACGTCTCCCTTACAACCCTTGCCCTAATTTGTCGAGCCCGTTAATTGATTTGTGATCGTCACCGGTATTTACAGGGTATTGACAATCGCGCTTTTTTAATTGGACAATGGAACGGTTTAGCTTTTTGTTTATGTTCGCTCTTTATTAAAAAAAAAACGTTTCCAAACGAGATTTTAACAGTGAAATTAATTTTAGCATCATAAATAAGTGTTCTATTTATTACTAGAATCTCGCCTGCGGCCGCGCTTAAAGCCCAAAAGAAATGAAGTTTATGTGTTCAATGATTTTTAATCGGTCAAATCAGTCCAATAGTTTTAACTTTATTTATTACAAACATATAAAAACTTATCTCTTTGTAGTATTAGTATGTACAGATAAGGATTTTCAGTGTAAAAGCTACGAGCTCTATCGCCCATATTATCTATGGTTGCGTTTGGGTCAAAGAACTGCTCGTATTATATGTAACGAGTGTAATGTTGGTTGCGCAAGCGCATCCAGCCGTGGCGATGCTTTCGCTCTCCTAACCTAATGGCCCTCCGGAACCGTTTGAGGCCCGTGGCGAGTGTATCGGATGAGGCCCTGTCTACCAACATTACGGAGCGATGATTGTTAGGATGCTCCTGGTGTTAATGTTCTCTTTTATCTTAACTGACTTATTGTCTAGTGGTTACCATGTTCAACCGTAGATTTTGAAGTCTAAAGTGCAAAGAAAGTAAAGGAATCTGGAAGTTTGAGGCGGACCAAGTTGTGACAGATTTTGTAAAGGATAAAATCGAATAATAGCTTCCGGCCTAGATTTAGCGGTGTTAGTTCCCTGCACCTAATAGAGCAGGTGAAGCTACGATCTTTCCCCTAATTTTTCTCCGGTTGTGTCGGTCTCAGTAGAATAGAGTGCACTTGCGTCTGCACACATAATTATGTACCTACTATAACTAGGTTCTTCTCAATCAGTTAGTCTCAAATATGGCCGATGAAACCTAAATTCAGCCAGAACAAATATTACTATCTCAGGTTCATTCCTTCAGGGCCCCATAGTACTTTCGCCCTCGGTCCGCCACACTTATGGGTCTAGCTATTAGTCCAGCGCCGGATTAAACTCTGACGGGGCTCGGGACTTTGGAGACCTTGTAGTTGTGACGGGTTTCCTTTTATGTGTACAAAACTGACCTTAAGGCCGCATAGCCCCGGGGGCCGGGCAGCAGCCCTACAAGGCCCCCGCCTAGACCCAGCGCCGCTCTGCTCGCCAGTACGGGGTCTCACGCGCTTATATAAAAATTGCACAAGCCACCGCCGAGCGCCGCCATTGTTTTTGCGGCAATCACCTCAGTTCGCACCATTACGCGTGTAAGAACTTTTCCTCGCGAATCTCGCTGCGTAGAATCGCGAGCTGACCCACTTGACTGTTACATTACAAATGCTATTTTCTTTATGAAAGCGGTTACGTGACCTTTTCGTGTTATTGCTGCATCGCTGCTGAATCCGACACGCATGTCCGGTAACTCTCGCTCAGAGACACATTATGATACAGCTATATCTTGTACTGTCTCCCGCTTTGATTAGGGAGGGAAATTGGAATTACTTCCTAATCCTCCCACTTTCTTCTGATTAATTTCGTTGCAGGTCCCAAGACAGATTTAGCTTTTCCCTCGGACTCCCTGCGATTATATCAAAGGGTCAAGTGTGGTTGCCGCTGTCGAATGAGTGGTGGGCCAAAGCCCGATTAAAAAAAATACAGCTATACTATTAAGTAGGTACTGATAAGTACCATGCGTTGCATGACTTATGTCGAACCTTATCCTATTTGGCGCAGCCTAAAAGTGCACTATGCTTCTTTTTTTATTATTTAATTCACTTTTATTGTTCCGTCTCCAAATTATTGTGTTTTTTGTGTTGTGTTCTTTCATTCTCTCTTTACGGTGGCCCATTTCATGCCATAACCGTGCTAACGTTAACGGTCCTCGGATTTCACCAAATGGCTGTGACTCTTCATTTGTCGCCTATGCTATAAAAAATCTATCGGAAAAGACATACTTTTTTTTCATTACTAAACTCCTAATTTCCTAGTAATATAATATCAGTGTACTTATTACAGTATATATTTTTTATTTCAGAAATTTTATATATTTATGATTTTTAATTTAGAAATACATAATACATAGATATAAATCCATGACCTAGACGGGATTCGAACCCGCGACCCATGGTGCAACATGCTCCGCTTATCCGAGCTATGTAGCAGTGGCGCCAGCCGGACCATATTATATTTCTGCTTAGTAGATATAAATATAAAATAGTAGAACGATACCGCAAAAGTATAGTATTTGATAATTAAAATGTTACATTGATTTATGGATTCAATTTTGTATTCTAGTTTACGACCATGTTCTCTGAACATTTGAAACTCTAGCGGCTATAATGTATCATAATATGGAACGCCACTTATAAAAAAACGTTATAATGTAACTCCATTGTTCAACATTTAAATCAAAATAACATTTTAGTCCAACACCGCTTATTAAAGAATTTAAACAGAGGTTTTGTTTACTAATTTCAACACGTCACGTTCAAAAATCTTTACAGAGAGTTTTCACGCGAAAGTTTTACATGGACACTTTTTAGATCAGCCCTGAAGCTTTCTGATAGAGGTTGACATATAATGGATATTAACAAAGTCGTTGATTAGTTTTCTTTCGACATCGTAGCGAATGTTTAGCCAAATCACCGAGCAGTCCTAGAAACAAGACACAAACAATCCCAACAACGAGCAACACCAACAGCATTCTTCATCTTCGGGCAAAAAGAATATAGGTTTGCGTAATATGAAATATGAAAGAGTATCTATTAGTATAAAGCTTTAATATCCTGTGCAGTTCCGCCTTTGTCTGGGCAATCAAACTAACTCTTTGTTTTCTGCCCTATCTACGCTACGTTGCTTTGATATATGTATTTGTTTAAAATGTATATGGATTACAATATAAAAATATTTTCAATAATTTTAAGCAGGGCATCTGCGTCCAGGGTTTCTGCATTATATAGACCTGTGGTGTAGGTTTCTGTGCATACTGTACAGAAAATTATCAACATAATTAGTTTTTACCTTGAGTCTACATGAACCTTAATATACTTTAACAACAAAAACTGTCGGATGCGAATTATGGCTGAATGGCTATTATAACGGTCACTACGTGTAATAACTTAATAACAGAACATAACCCTCGTTATTTACATCCGCCCGAGTCTAGTGGATATTATCCCGATCCGATCCCGCAGGATGTTCTATCCACGGTTCGTCCCGCGTGTTACACGCGCACATCCCGGAGGATGGTTTATCTCACGCAGATGTGATTCAGTTTGGGATGGAGCTTTACGAAATTATCAACGCGTTAACCCTTTTTTTATCGGTAGAGTTTTACGCCTGCCTGTCAAAAAGTGTATTTTAAAATATATTCTTATACAGGTAGGGAAAAAGAGTGACGCATCTGCAAAAGCTCTGCAGTGGTTTATATTTGTAAGTAGGTAACTAAAAGTTTAGTAAGAGGTAGTGCCACACTGCAAGCTTGCATGCAGCCGAATTGGGTCGGCACGACCGGGGAGGTACCTCTCGCTTACACGAGAACGGCGTGACAGATTCTATATGGATGTCTATGGGCATCGGTAGTCATGAAAATGGCTTCGACTGCTCGTTTGCCCCCTTATACCATAAAAAAAATTACTCCCAACTGGTTAATTGCACCTTTAGGATACTCTAGTTTATGGTTATCCATAGAGTGCAGGAAGAGTATGACAGGACGATCGTAGATAAAACATGAATTGGGCTTGTCACTTCTACCAAAAAATACTAAGCCGAAGTCAAAAGTAAACATTTAATATCTGTGGACTTTACACACCACGTTAGCCTAGCCCCATGCTAAGTACTGTAAGGCTTGTGTTACGTAGTTAAACATTGTTTAATCATAAAAAATATACTCTATATTACTTCCTGATAATTTCGTTTTCTATTACCGAAATAATGATTAAAATCTGCCCAGTGGTTTTGGAGCCACAATGGCGACTGTGTAACTACAATGCATTTATCGCGGAGCCTATCTAATAACCAGCATTATTTGCACTGCACAGCGTTATTTTACAATTACTGGCTAATCTCATAGTTGTAATTAACGTGCGATTCCAATTGACCTCGTTGATATAAATACTGTTTTTTATTATATTGTAGAAGTCATTTGTATTTTTTTTTATTTTTTTTTTCATATATGTCTATGAACATCAGTACCGCCGATATGATATGAGAGCTGCATCCTCAGTTTTGCTTGATAAGATTACAATGCAGATTTCGCTCTACGTAACTAATTACAACAGTACAAGATTACTTGTAGGTATTGTTATTTGTTTTTAATTAATGTGTATTAAAGTATCGATTAGTAAGCGGAAACAATTTTCTGTGCGGTATAATTTATCCAATCGTTAACTTAATTGTAATAAAAAAATAACTTTAGGTAATAAAATTTAAGAATTGTACCTAAGTGGGTGTTTATTTAACATCGACGTATTCAGTAGTGGATTTATAGGAAGTTATATCGATGCCCTCCTACACCCCCATACTCACAGTGGGTCATCCGAAACTCGCAAACAAAAGGCGACAGCCAACCCATAACTTCACGCCAATGATGATTATAGTGATGTCGACGAACTCGATTCAATGACGATTTGATTTAATAACGTTTCCGATACATCGACCTCACGAACCGATATCAATATTAAACAATTTCGCGATTCCGATTCTCATTCGGACGGTGTGTTATTTAGGAGCCTGTAATTTGAGTGACGTCAGATTCAACTCATCTCGTACGTGGTACAATTTGACTCTGTGGCGGCCGATGTGTTTGTTTTGTAACACGAAGAAAGTGCTCTAAGATAGAGGAATCTTACAAATATAGTTTTTATTCATATATTTTATTAGATCCGCATAAATTTTATATAGATGCGTTGCCCTCCTCACACTACCATCGCGCGAAACGCGACATCACAGCTGTCACTTCACGCCGGTCTCGTGTAAGCGAGAGGTACCTCCCCGGTCGTGCCGGCCCAATTCGGCCACACGCATGCATGCAGCGTGGCACTACTCTTATATTCTTTCTTTATTGTGCACATAAAACATTTTACATAGAATACATAATATAGGAACATTAAATTATGTATAATAAACGCACACAAAGGCGGCTTTATTACTTAACAGTATTAGTACAGTATTTCTTCCAGGCAACCTTACCTAGAGGAAAGACTTTAGATATCAGGAGGCAGTGCACTAGCTATATAATAAATCTATACATAGATGAATAAATAAATGAATATATAATTATGTATATACGTACATACATTTATATACACACACATACATACACATAAATTAATACTATATACAACATATAATACTCAATAATACTAATAAATATATGATATGTGTTAGATGAATGATCTATTATGACTTAATTATTCTCAGCTTGTGTATACTATAATCTTTTTTAATTTTGACAGCTGTAATATTTTTTTACCATCTAAATCCTCTTACTATCTAAATTTACTTAAATTGTAGCTTATCAAGTGATAATCTGCTATTTTCGCGTAGGAATTTATTTGGTAATAAGTGACGCTTCTGTAGCACCTAATTTTATCACTTGGAACGATTGTGTTTTGTAAATTTACACCTATGTTTATACCTTCTGTACAAGACACATGGGTTCGACTTTCAAATCGGTTTTAGTAGTTATAATGTGTGTGAATGTTTTGGATAGTATTGATTTAAAAATCTATTTTATTTCTTCATCTTCCCCAGAATACGATCGGTTGATTTATGGTCTGCCTCCTTACATATAATAAAATATACATTATATTATTACATACATTTGATAGAAACCATTATTTTTATTCTGCTAAATGAGGATAATAAACTTTATCGAAATGCAAGTTAGCATAAATTTTATTCTAGACACATGTAAAATACCTTTCGGCATAGATTATTGTGAAATATTGTCTGGGCAAATCAAAAGATTATTTCCATTTGAAGTTGGAAATAGAATTAGTTTTACTTTACAAGGATGAACTTACCTTTTTCTGTGAGTCAATCAGAAATAGCGCCAGGAAACAATTTGGGAGCGGACATCCTGGCGACACGGCGATGTTCGACGGATTTATTCTCTTATTTACGTGATGATATTAAACCTTTGTTAATTTATTTGTGATAGGGAAACGGATGATATTTGTAATGTTTAATTTTACTATATTTTATACTTATTATGGGGTTAAACATGTGCCTTCTGCCTACCTGCCTATCTATAGTGGAGATGCAGATTGCAGACACTAGGGACGAAGTCCGTCAACCTCATTTACCCTGTCCTACCCTAAAACAAGTAAGAGGCGTAATACAGAGTATTTGCCTTTCTGGTGCGTCTACTCGTCCTCATATGATGTGTAGCTTCTAAAGATATTTTTTTTTGAAAAGAGAAAAAAAGTTTTTATTCAAATTAGAATCACAGAAATTACTTTTTGAACGTCAACAATTAAATCTACAACCGGTTCAACCCTAGCCCTGTCCTGAGAAGAACCGGCGAAACAAACTCAGCGGGCCTTCACTTACTACTCATGATGTCTTACGTTTACGCGAATATTACTCACAACAATAAAACAACAGTCCACCGGTGGCCATGTTTGCTGTAAAACGGCGGGCTTGTAAAATAAATAAACAAGCCGCGATATGCGTAAAATAAATAAAAAATCCATTAAAGTTGTTTTATTGTATTATATGGCCCATGGAGGTAGGAGGGAGGAGGACAACGCATCTGTATCACCCCTATGTGGATGTCTACGGGCGTCGGTAGTCACGAAAATGGCTCCGACTGCTCGTTTGCCCTCTTATACTAAAAAAAGAAATACATAATACTTGCGTGAAACATTTTACCAAAAACTGCAAGCCTTTGAACAATAAATATGAGTGTTTTTAATTGTTGTTCAATAGTTTCTGTGTAGTTGTGAATGTACTGTTTTAGTTTATTGTTAAGTCGTGCCTCCAGACGTATTGGCTATTTGCTCTTAATAGTTTCTACGTTAATTATTGGCTTTTCCGTTTGTATAATTACAAGTGGTTGAAGCAAGTTTTTATTTTGATTATCTGTTGTGCTGATTGTGTTAAAATGTTTAGTTTTTCTCGAATGTAAAGGAAGGCATCGCATTTTAAATGTGTATCTAGTTTCGGTACGAAGATTAACGTGTGTAGAACATTATGGTACACATATGTGTACTCAGACACAGGTGCACTCTATTTTCTTATTCCCTTCTTTTATATATAAAAGGTATTTTTTTTTAATTTACAAATTCCTATAACAACTTCCTACTTCTACTTTCTTCTGATTAAATTCGTTGCGGGTCCCAAGATAGATTTAGCTTTTCCCTCGGGCTCCCTGCAATCATATCAAAGGGTCAAGTGTGGTTGCCGCTGTCGATCCTGGCGACACAGGAGTAGCAACGGTAGGAGCGAGTGGTGGGTCAAAGCCCGTTAAAAAAATCCCTATAACAATTTTTATGGAACTAGAACCCGAGACCTCGATCCGTAGTTGAACATGCTTATCACTAGACCACGAGGTATTGCTACTTACTATACATGTTGTACTGATTCGATTAGTATAGTATACTGGGCCTATAACTAACCACCTACTATAAAAGTAAAAATCGACCGAAGGTAGTAATAATAAAGATACTTAGCACATCTATTTGAATTTTATGACGTCCCTTGCAAATTACCATTGCCTTTTTAGCGTGGCTATTAAGAGAAATATCCTTGGTTTGAATACAGTACGCTGTTCGTACGCCGGTTTTTATTGCACACATTATATACGTGCCCTCCTTCATACCATTCTGCTACTGGGAATTCAAAATCAAACAGCACGAAATGCGACAGCAGACACATCTTAGCACGTCCATAAAAAATGTCCCTTGCAAATTGCAATTTCCTTTAGCGTGGCTATTAAAGATATATCCTAGGTCATTTGAACATCTAGATACATCTACATAACGTTAACTGCGTTTTTACAAGTGGGTATTAACGATCTGATGATGGTAATTGATAACACAATAAACTGAGTTTTATGTTTTGCATTAAGCAAAAAACGAAAGCATATCAAGGGTTCTCACATGTGTAATTAAGTTTACTATGTTTATAGGCAAGTAGTGGAGGCCTTTTGATCTTCCATTTTACCTTATTATTATGTTAATTCGTAGCCCTCCTTTCTTTCCCTTTCCCTCTATCGGATTCCTATGAATCGCAAACCGCATCGAACATCAAAAGCGGTATCCTGGGAGGGACAGGTAGGTAGCGAGTCCGCTACAATGACCACGGCACTACCTCTTACAAAAAAAAGGCATTTTTTTCATTTTGCTCGCCAACCATTTGTCAAGTAAGGACAGTAAGGATTTCGAACAAGCCTTATCTTATCGCTATCAGATAAGCCCGCCCATTAAAGTCCAACAGACTATTTGTAAAGGTGTGATTTACTCGTATTAGCTCACTTTGTCGTATGGTTGTAAATCGATCGTCCCTATCGTGCCTCCGCATCGTTAGTCGTGGTTCAATCAAAAACTCGTAAAGGGTAATGGGCATTGACTCGTAATCTACTCGATATGGGAACGATCGGCGATATCGAACATCACTACAATCGTTTAGATTTCGACTTTGTTCCGTCGAATTAGTGATGTTACAGTCGTTTTCTATACGCTACAGTTCGGGGTTTTAGACAAACATGTTACGGTTCTGATCGTGTGTGAAGAACCGTTTGGTATGCTTATTGCTTTTAATTGCTGCGTTTTGTTCGATCTCGGTAACGTTCTAAATCTTTAATGTGCATTGGAAATTTTACAGATTACACCTCTGAATTTAAATGTATCATACTTGCGTACACTGCAACTGCCTAAAATGAATAATTTCTGCAAAAATATTCGTGTATTAGTTTTGCCTCTCGCTCTCAATATGAACTCCCTCCAGAAGATCTAGATTTACATTATGTACTTTACTCCTCATGAAAAAAACACAGCATTTTTATGTTGAGTGTATTCTATTTGTCCTCCGCATTTGCAAATCTAATCTCGAACTCGATCAAATTTTAACAGATATTTTAATAATAAGGTAGGTACCGACCTACGGTTTCTAGGTGTTCCAATCCAAAGACTTGTACGAACTTATCTTACTTTTCTCTATGAAAGACATCTATCAACGCATAGTCCAAACCACTGGACAGATCGGGCCGAAATTCGGCATGCAGGTAGATGTTATGACGTAGGCATCCGCTTAGGATTTTTAGAAATTCAGCCCCTTAGGGGATAAATAGGATGTTGAAGTTTATATGGATTCAAACGCGGGTGAAATCTCGGGGCACAGCTAGTATATTTATAAGAATGCACGTGCGTGTAATTAAGAGTTATCTAATAAAAAGCGGGCGAAGCGACATTGCCGAGGTGTACCGAGCCACCCGACAGGTCCGCCTGCCCAAGGTAGACCAGACCACATTGTAGGGCTCCACGGGGCGTGACTAGGTGCTGTCCACTATTCTGTTACGCCGCATCTTTTATATACCAACATACTACTGTGTTCTGCGGTTTTTGCACACAATTGTCTCAAGGAAGTCATCTTTTGGAGATGAAAAATGTTTATATGGTATTCAAAATTGTAATATGTATATGTGCCCAAATTCAGCCAAATCCGTAAATTAAATTTTGCGTGAAATCTAGGTATATTTAATACGTAAAGCAAAAATTTCGGGTACATAGATATATTCGGTATAGTTTACGTGTAAGAGAAGTGCAGAACGCTTATATATTTTAATAATAATACTTATAAGGTACATTAATTCAATAAATAAAACATTACACACATTACCTTACATTTGACACATAGATACATAGGACACCGTATAATTATTGATTAAGTTTCTGTGTCTTTTGCAATGGTTGAAAAAATTCTACCATTAAGGCACCGAAGTCACAATATATTACTATAATTTTAAACAAAAAAGTTTCACTTAGATCGAATTTCGATCTTCGCGGGTTCACTAGTAATAATAAATACACAAAAACGTTCGCATTGATAATATTAGTGAGATTGAACTATAAAATAGATACGTCCAGTAAATAGAAAAACAGTTTTTTGACCGCTTCTACTGCGCTAATGGCCTTCTTTTTTCTAATTGAATCCTTCACTCCTTTGTTGGGTCATCGCTTCCGAAGCCGGGCCGTCCCTCGGTTTGGCCTTTGTCCCTTATCGGCTGCAACGATAGTCTTACCGTTATCATTGCGCCGGCATTAGTCACGCGGCCTTAGACGCAAGTGTGGCCTGTAATCGGTCGATATCCTTAAATAGATGATTCAAATGATCCAAGTGCTTCGGCGACATGGACGAAAATGTATACGACCAAGGAGGTAATCGGCGCTCGCATGACGCCGTCGAAAACTGATAGCCCTATTCTTGCGTTTCCAGTTCCAGTGCCACATTGGAAGAGAGAAGGGGAGAAGGGTAACCTTTGCATAACAATAACTATGATGTATGTGGGTGTCACTAATAAAAGGCGCCGATTGTTCGTTTGCCTAATATTGATACCAACAGAAGGACCGGTTTAAACAAATTTACCAGCAACAATAAACCTGGTCACAGCAGATACATCATAATTTAATCCAGCAAAAAAATATATTTATGCTATATAAATGCCTAATAGCGCTACTCATTTTGCTATCATCAAAAGGCTTAAAAAAAAGCAGATACATCGTATATGCTGTGCTTGGTGTAATCGGTTCTTATATCTACGCCCAGACATTGCCATAAGTCTTGTACCTAAGGACGATTATTATTTAGATAGAGGCTTGATTCGATCGCGTGCACAAACGTAATATTAATTAATATCCCTCTTCAATGTGTACTTTGGACCCTGTTCAATGTGTACTTCTGACTCTGGAACTGGTATTACGCACCCGACTATTTAAGGTTGAGGAAAATCGTAGGCGTAATGCTTTCTTCTTATGTTACAAGTTAATAGAAACTCAACCGTTTTCCTTGTAATAAACTTTGCACTTGAATAGTTAAGTTGGCAGGGAGGTATACTTTGAGCTTTTATTAGTTGTAGAGGCATTACATTTACTTAATCTATTATAAATAGGTACAATATGGCAGTGGGTAAAACTTAGATCATTTACTAAATGATCTAAGGCGTTAAAGCATTTCCAAGGAAAAAAAAACATAATTAAGTTCGATACATATGGATTTAGAGATTTTGGATTAGGTCCACAATTTCTTCCTTCGTCAACGATTGAAATGTCGGTCCGTCGGTCACAGGGCACAGGAAAGCGCAGATTTAGTGAGAGTTAGCGCCACGCTGCATGCATGCATGCAGCTGAATTGGGGCGCCACGACAGGGGAGGTACCTCTGGCTTACACGACACTGGCGTAAAGTGACAGCTGTGCTGTCGCTTTTCGTGCGGTGTGTAAATAAAAAATAAATAAATTTTTATTTAAAATTTATTAAATTTCTACATATTGGTACACTGATTACAATCTTTGCATAATTTTAATTTTATCATCTATAAGAAACATTTTTTGTAACCGCTAAGAAAGTTTCCCTGGTTGGCTCACTAGGAACCCCTGTGTCGAGCCAGCCAGTGTTTTCTTTCGGCTTTTGAAGCTTGTGTAAGTAGCCCATGTAGGATGGAGGAGGATGGACGGCAGCGCATCTGTATAGCCTCTGTGCAGATGTCTATGGGCGTCGGTAATCATGAAAATAGCTCCCGACTGCTCATGTGCCCCCTTATAATAAAAAAATCCCCTCGTCCTTCGCGAGAGTCGATTCAAATGTCGGTCGGTCGGTCAGAGGGCGCCGGAAAGCGACACCACAAATGATGTCATTAACATTATCACCTACGCGGAGGTCGGGCGTATTGTTATAAATAATCATTTCCCTTGTATCACAGTTTTAATTGTGCTTTGTTATATTATATTCCACCATGTTATTATATAACAATAGCAGCGCCAAGGTCCGAATTAAGGACACCAATTATATGTAATTCGCAACAACTATCAACACTTCCGTTCTTGGTGAAGCTGTGCTGGAGCCCTGGTTACGGCCAATTACTTTCATTGTGCAAAGTGCGCTTTCGCTCTCATAATGTTATCTATCCATATGATGATAATATATATCTTTTTTTTTATGGTAAAGGGGGGCACACGAGCAGTGGGAGTCATTTTCATGACTACCGACGCCCACAGGCAAAACCGCATAAAGACTATACAAATGCGCTGCCCTCCTTTC
>LUGF01024508.1:207876-222169 GCA_001625245.1 Calycopis cecrops
AGTACCCAGGCCATCGACATGTCAATAGCAACAACACTTAAAGTACCCAGGCCATCGCCCAGTCTACACATGCGACGCTAAAGTGTCCAGGCCCTTGACAGGTCAGCACTTGCAACAACACTTAAGAACCCAGGCCGACCACCGGTCTAACTGTTGTAGTTGACTAAAATAATTATATCTCATTACTAACTTACTAATTGAACATAAACAAGTACCTACAGTAAATGTTGGACTTAACCTGGTATATGGAGGAGGAAGGGGAATGAATCTGTACTTCTATGCCCATGTCTATGGGCGTTGGTAGTCATTCAAATGGCTCCGACTGAACGTTTGCCTCATAAAAAATATCAATAAACTAGGAGGTATCTGCGAGCACGGCAGTGCCCCCGCCAAGTCGAACAAAAGAGCTTTTCTCGAAGCAATTCAGGCCAATTTCCATCCCCTATAACTTCGTTGTGGATAAAACAGGAAGCCTAAAATTTAAGTATCTCAGCAGACACACACTATGAAGCAGTAAGACAGGAAGTCTTATTATTATATCAATATTAAAAATCTTTTACATTTTAAATAAATAGATCGGCTTGGCCATCGCATGATTCGATTGTTTAGTACGTGTCACACCACACAGCACTACGGGCTAGCAACCTGGTTTCTCACCAAAGTCTTTCCGAATGGACGTTGAGTGATTTAGGTTTTGGAGACGAGAGTTTCAATCGCGTGAAGCTGAATAGACTAAACAAGCTAATATAACAAGTACGCATTACTTGTAGGAATTGTGTTTTCAAGCGATGGCCAAGTCGATATATTTATTTAAAATGTAAAATATTTTTAATATTGATATCATAATATTGAAATGACACAGCTGCGCTCCGCTTTGCTGCCCTTCGCCGCTCTTTTGGTGTGAGTTGACCCTTACTCACACAATACCAGCGTAGTAGCAGACTGCTGCCAGGACTCGAGCCCGTATATACGTTGACATGTCAGTCACCTAATAGCTCAGAGTATTGGCCTGCGCAAACGAGGGACATTGGTTTGCGGACTTTTTTGGTCGCTAAAATAGAACGCTTACTACTAGTGGTACGGCACGAGAGATTAAAAGTACCGCGTACAAAAAGTCCCCCGAATAAGCGAGGACATGCAGAGCGAACCGGACAAAAGTACGCGAGAGTCCCCGAAAGTAATAGAACTCTAGTGACTAGGCGAAGCAATGCACACGGAGGATTTTAGTCCGCGCTGTGCGCTCGAGAGTGAGGTACGTCCGGGCAACAAATGTTCGCACACCGTGTGCGTTAAGTACGCAGTAAATCCGCGGGGGACTTCTTATTCGCGGAGCGTACTTTTTTCTACGCCGCGGACTAAAATCCCTCGTCTGCGCAGGTCATGTGTTTGTGATCTAATGACACAAAAAAAATACTGGAATGTATACGGAGGATTTTTTAAAGAACTTTTAATATTATATACAATGAATAATTAAAAATAATTTGAGGCTATCGTTATCACAGAGGAAATAGGTAAAAAATCTACATGTAATATGAATTCATGTGGTTTTGTGGTTGTTAGATAATATAATATATTGTTATAAAATGTATACTAAACTTGTTTGTGCGTCCACCACAAATTCAGCCACTTACCTCCTACCTAAAGGGCGAGCCCTCAGACCATGTTAATAAAAAAAACGATAAGCCTTGAAATTAAATGTGTTCAAATAGAGATGTGCATTTTATAGTCAGCTGAATGTTTCAATTTTTTTGCATTTATCAATTAAATTCAATAATTATCAAAAAGTCAAAAGAATATTAATTTGTAAATTGGCCTCAATAATCAATTATATATCTCACCAAAAATTAAATTACTTGCTTTGCTTCGGAACGATTAACTATTCTGCCAGTCACTTGATGATTCATGGAGTCTCGAAGGAGATTATTCTCCTTAAATGCATATTATATCATTTTATAGATAAAAAAAATGTCCATACACTATCACAATACCCATTTCTTGTTCCAGGTTTACAAACGAGCAACGGCTTCGCCTTGTTCAGTTTGTGACAGGCACCTCCTCCATCCCCTATGAGGGCTTCTCAGCACTGCGTGGATCGACGGGTCCTCGACGGTTCTGTATTGAAAGATGGGGGCGAGTGGAGTCCTTACCAAGAGCCCACACATGCTTCAACAGGCTTGATCTACCTCCATATCCAACACCCCAGCTGTTGTATGAGAAATTGCTACTGGCAGTTGAGGAAACAAATACTTTTGGAATTGAGTAAATAACTGATGAAATTGAGCCAAGAGATATATACTAACCGAGCTAGAGGAGCCACACATATTATGTATTAAATGAAATACCATGTTTAATATTGTGTTAGTTAATGCAGCTATTTATTAATTACAATTATTCTTTTGTAAATATAGATTTATATAACCATAAGCTGAAGATTTATCAAAGATAATGTTATACCTATATACTATATTATTTGTAGTACGTAGGTGTGCCAGAATATTAATAATAAAGCTAGCCACTTAAATGTGAGGGTTTGTACTTTATTAATGCTTTTATTGTAAGAAGCATATATTGTGGCTGTGAAATGGGACTCAAGTCTCATGTTTAGTTATATGCTTTTACGTCACTAATTAATAATTTAATTGACCTTTGACAAAACAACTGTCCCTTATCAGTGTTTATATATTGTGTTCAAATTTATTAAAATATGGAAATATATAAAATTCCTTTAAAAACAAAAGTTGTCTCTGATAGAATGGCCTAGTCAGCTAACATTTTTTTATAATTATCAACAAGAAAATAAGTATGGCTTATGCTCCCTGTAGTGTCCTATTAATGCGATTTATAATTTCATTGACATTAAATCAATGTATTAAAACCGAATATTTTTATATACATAGTTCCTCTTTTTTTACTTAATAAAACAAGGTAACAATGTCAACTTCTGCTCAACTGTCTTGTGAGCAAGACTGAAAAATTGGGACTTTACATAAAATGTAAATACCTTATTTATTATTCCTATGTAAATTACACATTAGTGTAAGTTCATGTTTATTTCTGTAATTAATAGAATATATTATGTTGGCTATTTAACTACATATTTTGAGTATCGTTTTATTGTGTAAATTTTTAATAAATTGTTTTTGTGTGAGTGATAAGAAGTGTCAATATACAATATTAATTACAACTAAATGGTTTTATTGTAATATCCCATCAGTACTTATTCCTACTATTCCATTTAAAAAACTTATTATCCAGTAGGAAATGTCACGGGTAAGGTTGAATAGGTCATAGATTTAATTGCAGACATTTCCAAAAGTAATTTTTATATATATAAGTTATGATCCTGTCAAAATATTGATTTAAAAAGTGAAATTAAACAAGCTCTTTTGACACACCAAATACACACAACTTTCGTAAAAATTTGTAGAGTTCAACCACAAAAACATTTTTTTATGCATAAGATTGT
This sequence comes from Calycopis cecrops, assembly GCA_001625245.1. Classification (NCBI taxonomy): domain Eukaryota; kingdom Metazoa; phylum Arthropoda; class Insecta; order Lepidoptera; family Lycaenidae; genus Calycopis; species Calycopis cecrops. The sequence continues at coordinate 211,343 of LUGF01024508.1, forward strand.
TGGAATCTTGTCATCTCTTCTAGAATTTTAAATTAACCAATTACTTGAAGACTAAAAAAATTAAAGCAAGTCACTTATTTTTTAATTTAGAGTAGGGGCAATTTCATAAGGACAATAATTATCCGATAACTAATAACTGTAACAAAGTATCAAAATATAATGAATATGCTAAAAGCTATATAAATAGATAGGCAAGATTTGTTGTTATATTTCATAAGTGAAGATCTTTAGGGGGAGGAACCTTTTCTAAATTTAGGCCAATAAGAAAGCAAAATAAAATAAGAAAGCAAATTCACACATACAAAAAGTTTATTTTCAATAAGTTTGTGTAACAACAAAAATCAACCTTGCTAAATATGACCTTATCTTTAAAACATTTATACTATTTACAGTTAAAAGTTAGCATTTTGTCACCACAAACTCATGATTAAAAATGCAACGAGGGTTACTTTTCACTATGCTCTAAGTTGTGACGGAGTTAATTCAATAGTGTCACAGTCTGTAAGTTAAAAACCTTATCCGTAGAACTCAAGTTTAAACAATAAGCTGTGATTACAATACATTAGAAGCTACTGTTACTGAAAGACTTAATATGCGTTATTGTAGCTATGAATATTCAAAGTAAACTCTAGTATCCTCCCCCTGTCGTAACTGTGCGTGCACTAATCAATTTATAGTTTTGCTTCTGAGAAAACTAATCGACACCCACTTGTGGCTTTGTGAAAGTCAATGTCAAAAATGACAATGCAATACAATACACATTTGTGTAAATATTTTGTATATTTACTTCAAAAATATTGGTAGATACAATATTTAATTTGTAACTATCGACTTTCAAAGGGGAGAAAAGAGACTCACTTAGAGTCTAGCTGAGAGAGGGGAAATCCTTGCTGTCGTCCACTTTAGGCGGAGCTACCTGGCTGCGCACGACTGGACGCTCCTCCTGGGGCGCCGGCTCCTCGCGTGGCGGCGGCCCGCGCCCACCTCGCCCGCGCCCGCGGCCTCGTCCGCGACCGCCTGTGCCTCCGCGTCTGGCAGTGTCGTTAAAAGTGAATTCGATGCCCAGTACACGCTTCTGTCTTCCTACGCGCTGTGGATAGTCGGCAATGTCATACTCATCATCACTGTCTTCCTCGCCCCCTTCGCCAGCTTCGGCTTCCTTCTTCTTTTCGAGCATAACTAAGTTTTTCCACTGACTCAAATCTTCACCTTCACCAGCTTTACGCAAATTGTACTGCGGGGCCATACGTTGAGCGTTACGTAGTGCTTTATATTCGTCAAGAGTAAGTTCACGAGGTTCATCTTCAGTAGGTACAGTACGTTCGGCTTCCGACTGCTGGCCGTCACCAGCACCCGTAGCAGCAGTCGCGTCGGGCACTTTCTCCTCCACTACCTCACCTTCAGAACCGGTCTTGTTTAATTCGTCGAGTTCATCCTTGACCGTTCCCCAGTTGTGGGGCCCGGCTCCCTCTCGTTTGTCTACCGGTTTAACCCCTGTTTTGTCCGAGCCGGATCGCCGATCGAATTCACGTTTACCGCGACCATCGTAACCTTGCCTCGGCCCACGTTGACCCTCACGTGGTTCACGCGGTGGACGAGGCCCGCGGCGTTCCCCGGCTTCAGTGTTCTCGTTGAAGTTGCGCCTTTCGAAGTTCGGCCTACGATCCCCAAACTCACGACGAGGAGGCCTAGCGCCATCCTTGCCTTCGACGGCACCGTTTTGAGGACGATCTTCGCGACGGCGCGGCGGCGGTCTTTCAGTGTTCCGGTCATTTGGTCTTGGCGGACCTTTGTTCTTCTGCTGTTCACCATTTTTAATCTCTTGCGACTTCACATTTTGTGTTTCCTTGATACCTTTCCTTGGAACGGCACTGCCGGTTTTCGGCTTGGTTTCAGGTTTACCTTTATTTTCCTTTTCGGCTTCTTTGGTCTTTTTTTTAAGCTCTTTAGCTTGCTCACGAGCTTTTATCGCATCAAGAGGATCGGACTCATCGTCCAAAAAAAGAGCGTATCTATTATCGACCCCAACGCCATAGGAATTCTCCATCGTGATCCTCTTGATGATTCAAACACACAAATACTTGATGTTAATGGATTAAATCCAATCACTTAGTAAGGCGACATTTTGTCTTATTTTATTGATTTAATGTAATATGGCGGACAATTGAACACACCACTACGCCATATGACGGCAGGAATAGAGAAAAGAATGAAAATGGCCGCTAAATGTCTATAGACAAAAATATTCATAGACACTGTTATTGCACTTGTAAAACTTCAACTTCAAAAAACTGTATATATACAGCCATTTATTATGAAGATAAATAATAAAACACTATGCTTATTTGAATTAAAATTTATAAAATAAACATTAAATATTATATAGTAAGTTAAAATAAAATAAAGTTAGATAAGTTAAGACTTTCATAATCTTATGAAAATAAGCAAAGCCTTAATATGTTTAATGGTAACTAGATTTCTAAAGAATATAGAAATAAAATACTTGCGATAAAATCTAACTATTCAAATAAAATACTATAATAACATGGATTTCTTTGAAAGGTTCATCCTTTTGAAAGTTTCCTATTAAGGTTTTTAACTGAAAAGTCTATGGCATCGAGTCGCTTTGAATATTAAAGATTGAAAATAAAGTTGCGCTTTACATACATACTATTTAGCAATTTATTATATATTTTATTTATTTTATCTTTCACAAAAATGTTTTGGAAAGAGGTAGTGCCATCCAGCATCGCATAAATAACCTTTATGGGTATGTCTATGGCCGTCGGGAGGCCTCAAAAGACTCCTATTCCTCGGTTGACTCACTCCCTGTGCTATAAAAAAAAATTGAATATCACAAAACAAAAACAACATTGATCAAAATATGTTGTTAACTTAGTTAAAGAATTGTTTACATTTGACACGAAAAAGTAATATTCCGTCTGAGCGAGATCAGAAATAGCAAAAAATAGTTTACATTACATAAATCATAATAATGGAAGATCATGTACTTTATTGAAAAAGGCATATTATAGGGATCACGTTACCTTGCAAAAAAAAACAGAATAATCATCTTCTAGTATCTATTTATGGCTTGGCTACACGGTACTTGATGACCGAGTCCATGGTAACCTAGACTTGTGACCGTGGACTTGAAGTTCACAAGTTGTTTTAAATATCACACCGATCTATAAATTAGATGTTTTTATTTTAAATGTCACACAGATCTAGCTCACATTTGCTAGATATTTTATTTCAGTTAAATAGAGTTCATGCACATAGATCTAGCTTAGGTTTGCTAGATTTTAGTCACACAGATCTAGCTCAGATTGGTTAGATATTGTATTTTAGGTAAATGTGATGTTTTTATTTTAAGGTCACACAGATCTATTAAATTAGATGTTTTTGTTTTAAACGTCACACAGATCTATAAAGTAGATGTTTTTATTTTAAATGTCACACAGATATAGCTCACATTTGCTAGATATTTATTTCAGTTAAATAGAGCTCAGGCACATAGCTTAGGTTTACTAGATCTTAAAGTCACACAGATTTAGCTCCGATTGGCTAGATATTTTATTTTAATCGATATAAATAAGGTAAATTACTAATTTGAAAAATTTTAAGTTACACATTTATTTAACAGAAATATTATTATAAACATACACTATTAATTAATATTAAAAAAAAAATAGTAGATACATTTAATTTTCTGGTAAATTTTTATTTAACTCTCTAGTAAATCTATAAGGTCGTCTCTATCAACTTCCCTATCAGGTTCAGTGGAGCTATCAGACACAGATGGTTTATAAGGCCGTAGGGCATCGCCAGGAACAACTGCACTGAATTTTTTGTACCCTTTTATGCCCTTTATACTATTTATACTGTAGCGATCGATGGAATGATTAGTATTTAATATTTTATATGGTCCTGTGTAGTAATTACCTAACTTTTTAGTAATACCTCTAGTACGATCATGAGATGCTCCGCCTTTCCATAATACTAAATCTCCTACCTTATACTTTCTACAACTTTTATGTTTCTTGTCAAAGCGATTTTTCATTATTGTCATTTGTCTATCTATACGTAGTTTAGCGTCTTGTCTACGATCTTCCAACTGTTTAACCAAGGTTGGATGATCGTGACTAATGGTGGGGTAAGCGGGCAAAAGAGTGTTAGAATGTACAAACATCAAATTAAATGGTGTATAACCAGTAACAGCATGTGGGGTATTGTTAAGGCCTCACACGACGTCAGATAATTTTTCGTCCCATGTGCATTCGCTTTCTGCTGTAGTATTAAGGCCGTTAATAATATTTCTGTTAACTCTCTCGACTTGGCCGTTCGAACGTGGTGAGGCAATCGCGTTTAGAACATGTTTCATTTGATTTTCTATTACGAAATCTTTAAAATATCTACTTGTGAATGCCACTCCACGATCAGTTATTATTCTGGAAGGAGTACCGAATTGGCACAGTATTTCCTTGAGTTTTCTAATGGTTTCTAGAGAACTAACATTTCGCACAGCTCTAGCGAATACAAATTTAGTAAATGAGTCGATAACTACAAGTATATAAACATTACCGTGGCGCGTTTTAAGAAAGGGCCCCAAATGGTCGGCATGAATTGTATGCATAGGGATTTGTGGCTTTTCTATAGGATGTAGTTCTCCCTCTTGTTTACCGTAGTTACCCTAAGCATAGGCGCATTGCAAACAAGCATTTATATATTTCCTGATAAACCTAGTCATACCAATAAACCAAAACTGGGCTTTGATTGTCTTCTCACATTTATCAAACCCTAGATGACCAACTTGGTCATGGTATTTTTGTATTATACTCCACTTTGACAGTTTAGGTATTACAAATCTATTACCATGGATAGTTTTGGGAAATAGGCAATCATCTACTACCTCGTAATAATATCTGGATTTTGTGTGCCTTCTCTTAACTGTTTTATCACACTTTGAATATAATGATCTTGGAGTTGTAGGGTCAGGCGCCAATCTTCCTTATCTATGCTTAGAACAGCAATTGTATTTATGATTGGGTTACGACTGAGCGCATCAACATGTCGCATTCGTTCCCCAAAGCGGTACTCAATCTCTACATCGAAATCTTGGATGGTGAGCCACCAACGGGCAATTCGAGGAATGAGATCCTTTTTTACGAGGGTACTACGTAAGGCTGCGCAGTCAGTGATAATTTTGACGTGTATGCCAGTTACATATATTCGAAATCTTTTTAAAGATTCGACTACGGCCAAGGTTTCTAACTCATAACTGTGATAACATTGTTCCTCTTTGGTAGTTACTCGGCTAAAATAAGCAATTGGTTTTAAATTACCGCCATCTTGATACTGTTGTAGAATACCGCCTAAGCCTAGCTTACTGGCATCAGTATGTAATTCAGTTTTAGCGCAGTGATTATAAATAGCCAATACTGGTCTAGTAGTTAATGCAGCTTTTAGGGACTCGAATGCCTGTTCTTGTTCTAAGTCCCACATCCATTCTACTCCCTTTTTGGTCAAATTAGTTAGGGGATGGGCTTTCTCTGCAAAACTACGAACAAATTTACGAAATTACGATGTAAGACCAATGAATTGGCTGACTTCGTGCACATTACGAGGACGCCTGAATTGCGATACGCTATTAATTTTTTCCTGGCCTGGACGCACTGAACCGGCAGTTGCTTTATGTCATAAATAATTAACGCTAGATTGTAAAAAAGAATATTTTTGTAGATTTAGTTTTAAATTAGCTTTTTGGAGAAGTTTGAGAACTTCTTCAAGTAGATCAATACCTTCCTCTATAGTAGCTGTCGGTACATGACGTCATCGAGATATATTGCTAATTTGTTACTAAGGGGTCCCAGAGCTTTACGTATTAGTCGGGAAAATACTGAGGGTGCATTAGCCAGACCAAACGGTACCCTAAGGAACTCGTACTGCCCTGTAGGTGTAACAAAGGCAGTCTTATGAATCGAATCCTCAGATAATTTGATTTGATAGTAACTTTGTGCCAAATCTAATGTGCTAAAGTACATCTTCCCTGAAAGTGTAGTAAAAGGAAGTGGATATCTATCCTTAATTGTTCTGTTATTAAGTGCACGATAGTCTATACATAAACGGTGACCGCCCTCTCTTTTCTTTACTAACAATACAGGACTAGCGTATTCAGAGTCAGACTCCCTGACTATGCCCGCTGAAACTAGTTCATCTACTTTCTGTTCCAGTATTTCAGCCTCTTTATAAGACAACATATAGGGTTTGTAATGCACAAGTATATTTGTAGTCGTATTAATATGCATCTCCAATAAATTTGTACATACAAGATCGTTACTACATTCGGCAAAAGACTCGTTATACTTATTTAACAGATTTAATAATCTACTGTAGTATAATAGTCCCCAATGTTCCCCACTTTACACACATAAATTATTTGTTTTAATTTTGAATTTATGTCTACATCAGAATAGGTATTGTTCGTAGTCATATAAATTTCGGCTTGATCGAACACATCGGCTCGAGTAAGTAATTTACCCTAATTCCAGCGTATACAAAACTCGCCTAAATTGGTTATTTGTAGACAATAATCGCCGTGTTTTAAAATAGCCTGTGGCATAAAATAACACTCATTATTAAAATCAAAAAATTTTGATCGTGTTATAAGAATACTATTTTCATTGATATTATTTGTAATATATACATTAATTAAACAGGTTTTTCCTGGCTGTAATTCTAAATCATAAGATAAAAATAAAGGTACCTTTTCTATAAAAGCATCCGCCGATAATTTGATATTTGTTAAATCGTTGGTAGATTGTAAATATTGCTCGTTATTCGGTATAAACTTAACAACTTTAAAATTAGCAATAAGCGTCACATTCGGATTGTTTATAATTGGTTGGCCTATTAACATATCTAACTCCTTCAAGTCTGTGTCAGTTATTTCAGCGTCGCTGCAGATAGATATATTGTCTACGTGTAAATTAAACTGTACTTTGCCCAAAGATGTGATTTTTGAACCACCAAAACCATTCATTAATATGTTTGAATATAAAATTTTTAGACGTAAAAGTTGGACAGCTTTTAACGTAATAACATTAACTTTGCTCCCTGTATCAATTTATGCGAGTATTACAGCTCCGTTAATCGTTACATATTTTTTTGTATATATCGGATAAAATGGTAAAAGTGGTAAAGTTGAGCTGACGCACCTGTGTGATGCTGCGTGGTGTTTGTATCGAGTGTCCGTCTCGAGAGCCTGCACCGTCGGCAGCGCTCGCATCGAACCAGCAGGCAGCAGTAGCGTGGCCCACACGTTGGCAGTGTTGGCAGCGTGTGAGACGGCAGTCCCGCGCTTCATGGCCAGTCTTGCGACAGTTGAAGCATGTCTTCGGCATACTGGAACCCCGTTGCCAGGTAGACTTTCTCTCCATACTTCTTACAGCGACCTTTTTATAATTTTCGAGCGACGACAGAAATCCGTAGTACAATTCCTCCGGCGACTCGCAATTGTAAGCCTTTGCATTGGCTCGTAACTCAACTGGTAGGCCTCGAATCAAACACGATGTGGCTGCTTCGCCTGCCAACGCACACTTCTTTAGGAGAGACATCTTGTCGTGGAAATGTCGGGTCATAGTCTCTTTGTCGTCCTTAGTGCGGGCTAGCATCTCCTTTAAACGATCGACGTAATCCGTAGAACGAGGAAACGCACGCATCAAATTGTCCTTCCACTGCTCCCATGTGACTGCATATTCCTCCAAGTCATCGTACCATTCGCGAGCGGCGCGCGGCGCCACGTAGTCGGATTTGCATGACAAAAATTCGGTCTCTCTCGTCCCATGAATACATGTCTCCGAGCTGATCAATTTTATTAAGCCATTTTGTTATCAGGATCAAATTTAGGTATAACTTCCGCCTCAAAATGATTTATTCTACGCTTTTTTTGAAGTAGAATATTTTTTTCACTGAGAGAAAAAAAATCGTCACCTTTTTCGGGCACATCTTCGTCAGATGATGTATCTTTGAAACTCTTCCTTCTTTTTCCCAAACCGCAAGCATATGGACCGAGCATGGTGTCCTCAAATTCCACTTCTGAGTTGAAATCGACGGGGTGATGACCAGCAAGTTATTAGGATAATGTGCAATAAATTATACGATGTTGAAAAAATTATGTTTATTCCATCCATCCAAATTCAAAAGTGGGCGCGATTCACAATTTCGCGCCATCTCCCTTTTACGATCATATTTATAACTTTTAAACAATCAAATATTCAGAAATAAACAATTATTACACTAATATTATTAAATGCTAATTATTAAATTATTTATTCATTATAAACGATGGAAATAATTAAATAGTGTTTTAAACAATTAATTATTAATTTTAAGTATGTATGTGTGTTTACTATATAGTAAAAGCATAAGTCATGTGTACAATGTACATACAGCCAAACATTATAAATATCTATTTAATATAAAAATGTTAACAATTAAATAAAGTATTTTAAAAGTAAATAAAATATAAAATTATAAATAAAATATTAATGTGTCCCCTTTATGTTTTGTGCATAGCGGATGTCAGTCCTTGTAACATTAGTGTATCACTTCCAGGATACACAACAAAAACTCCATACGTAGAACTGAAACTATAAATATTTTTTTCATCCAATCTGTATGGGAGGGGTGTCTATGGTCTTTAAAAATTACACTAAGGTTACTAAAATCATTTTCCCTCAAAATAAATTGTTTGAAAGATAGACGCTTCCAAAGTGGAAAAGTGTGCGTCCCTCCTTCTCCAACTTATAAAATAAGAGAGTGAGAAACCTAACAAATATATATGCCGTGGATCTCAAAGGAAGCTTTCAACGAAATTTGGTTTAAGCGAGATATCATTATTAGTTTTTAAGATTTTTTAAAAACATTTTTGAAACTTCAAAGCCTGGCGTAAGTCATCCTTGACCATATTTTCTCAGGCAACCTTATACTATTTAACTCGTCATAAATTTTCCTTTATTTTAATATAATAATTGAATAAACGAATAAATAAATAAATATATATACATCGTGGTTAACAGATGGATGCAATTACTACCAAAAATTAAGGTCTTAAAATTTAAATTAAACATATCCATGACCATTTTTTTAATGACAACCCTGTTGGTAAACGTTATAAAACATATTTAATTCCCAAAAATAGAATTTTCTCCTGGTTAACAGATGGGTGAAGGTCGTTCTTACTTCGTATACTCTATCAATAGATTATCTTTAATTATCTTGATTTATTTATGCCTAACGGCTAACCCCTAGTCTAAAATTTCGATAATACACTGAGAAAGTGCACTTAGAGAAATTAACAAGAGCAAAATTTCCTGGCACAAGTTTTGTATTTAAGTATAGTAGCTTCCAGAAATGTTTGTAACTTAACTAACTTGTGGATGAATAAATTACACTTATACTTATTAAAAAAAAATACTGAATTAAAAAAAATAAAAGAATAACTTTTTATATACCTAATGTATATGTATAAATACAAAAAAACTATGATTTATATATCATCATCATCATCAGTATTCATAGTATCTAGATACCAACACAAAAAATAAGATTTAACATATTATATATCATCATCATCAGTCTTCATAGTATCTAGATACCAACACAAAAAATAAGATTTAACATCTTATATATATATCATCATCATATTGTGGTTACTTTACGGGTTTTAACACGATAAGACGCTTATTAAAGGTACTAGTCAAAAACGTATACCTTTACTCGACGTTTCGACTGGGTTACACCAGCCGTGGTCACGAGCCGACTGATGCGAAGTGATGACAGCTGCTGTGACATGAAGTTTGATGCAAACACTACCCCCATAATAAAAGAAAAAAATAGGCTCATCTACCCTCATTTTGTCCGATTTATGTTAAATATTCGAAACACCGCGGCACACACGACTGACTGTATCCGCAGATTGATCCGACGGTAGATCCCGAGTCTTAATTTTGTTGATGAGGCGGATAATTTAAAACCCCCGATTGAAAGTTTTATTCTTTTTTATTTCTATATCTTCCCGGACCATCCTTGGATAGTACTGACGGTCGGTTGAGAGGATTTTGGGTTTGTGGAACTGTATCCAGTGATTGGTACCTGCGTTTAAAAGGTGTTCAGCTATGGCGGGTTTGTTCGTTTGGAGATTCTTAACTGCACTGCTCCTTAATATAGCTGCACTTAAGGAGCAAATAGGTGAATGCCCAGCAGATGGCGACCAGCGACCGAGGTACGAAAAACTCCCGTATATGGGCGGCTACGGTACGGCGGCGAAATGAAAAGAATGAGAGAAATAGATAGAGATAGAGATAGATAGAGAATAATACGGGCCGTATAGGCGGTCCGTAAGTGAGCAGAGCAGAGGCAGTGCACACTTACGTGGCACTTGCGGGGAAATCAAAAAGCATGCCTACAGATGTAGGCATGCTAGGAAAGAGGGCTGAGTCGCCCGCATGTGCCTACGCCCGACATCGCCTCGCTACTAATGAATTAGTAGCGAGGCGATGTCGGGCGAGCTGCAGGAAGAAGGGAGAGTCAGGCTGAGGGCATAGGGAGAGAAAGTAGAAGTAGAATTCGGGGGAGGCACTCCTAGAATGCGACCCACAGTAAGTTTCCGCGGCATGCCGCGGAAAGAAGATCCTCTAGAATTTCTCCGACCTAGGACCAGAGTCCAGGTGCGGAGCTGAGGGGCGGGTGGTGCGAGGACGAGAACGCTGTGGCGCGGTAGTGCGGCCGGTACCGGCCGGTGGAGCGACCAGTGGAGCAAAGCCT
>LUGF01024508.1:227189-241119 GCA_001625245.1 Calycopis cecrops
ACACTAGGGCTGCGGTCCGAATCACGCTAACAGCGCCATTAGCGCGATAATGACAGTTCCGTTTTGTGCTTACAATGCTCATGACAGCTCTCGTGACGTCATATATGACGTCATCTGTCGTGCTAACGGCGCTCACGATTCGCACGTAAGCACGTAAGCATTGTGAGTGTAGCTGTCACAAAGATGTCATTGCTGTGAAAGCCGGGAACCATATTACCAATATAAATTATTTGTGATTAAAGATAGATCATAGTTGTGATAATGGCTGATTTTATAGACCTGCAAGTATTTTTGGAGTCTGAATATAAATTAATATGTTATGACATGCGTGCTGACACTGAGCGGTCCGAATCAAATAGTATCGTAAGCGCGCGTGAGCGTACTAACGATTCGGTCCGACATAATAAGACGTTTGCACTCTGAGCACCGTTAGCGTGATTCGGAACACGGCCTAGGCTGTTCGGCAAGACTTTACTTGCCAGTGACGTCATCTGAGTTTCAACCGATCACAAAACGTTTTTGACGTTGACAAATAATTGCTACTTCATTTCGCAAATTTTACAATAAATATGCATTTTTTTTATATATANNNNTCAGCGGCCTATACGTACAAACAAGCTGCCGCCGGCATGCCGCCGGCAAATGTCAGCGGCAATGCCGGCGGCAAAAGCCGCGCGTGCCGCCGGCCGTGCCGCCGGCCGTGCCGCCGGTCATGCCGCCGGCATGGTGTGGATGCACCTTAAGAAATGATGAAGGAGTATAATGTAGAAAACACAGAATGATCACCGAAGCTGTCCTGGCCATGCCTTCTCTATATAGTTTGTGGTCCTGGCGGCCCAGTATTACATATTAATCTATGCCTGGCGGCTCCCACAAGTTAGCCCCACATCATTTTTTTTTACTAAGTTTTTGTGAAATTTTATATTCCATCGTATGTTCGTCGTTAGTTCGACATTGTTCGATCATTAAAATCGTTAGTTCGACTTTTATTTATTTGTAATCAGTAAAACAACTTTTCACTCTCAAGTTAGCCCCCCGTAATTGATATTTTGCGTTTTTATTTACTGACGAAGCTACCTTCACGAAATTGGGTATTTTCAATGTGCACAATGAACATTGATGGAGCACTGAAAACCCCCACGTAACGCGACAGGACGCTTTTCAACATAGGTTTAATGTGAATGTGTGGGCAGGTATTTTAGACAATTATTTGATTGGACCGTATTTCATTGAAGGGACGCTCAATGGTGAATCATATTTAAACATTTTGAACAGTGTGGTTAACAAAATGCTGGATGATGTGCCTCTTAGTGTGTATCGTGATCTTTATTACCAACACGATGGAGCACCTGCGCACTATCAGGTGCGCGTGCGTGAGTACCTAAGGGTTAATTCACACCAAAAGCGCGGCGAAGCGCAGCGAAACGAAGCGCAGTTTATGTGTCATATGAATTTCAACTTTGTAATAATTACTATAATACTTATTATCGCATGAGAAACTTAAACGAGTCGCGCGGATTCTCGCGAAGTCGCTCGAATGCGCGAGACTTCGCTGGAATTCCATAATCGGAGCCGTGCGACTTCACGGGAATTCTCGGGAATGCTCGCGCAGTCGCGAGCGGCCGCTGGAAATATCCCGCCCGTCGCGCCCGCTCCCCGCTCGCGTCAGCATTGCATTCATTCCTTGCAGTGTAGGTAAATAATACAGTGTTTACAACACACAAACAAACAATTAAGTGTTAGAAATTAATGAAGAAAAGCTTATTTATTTGGTGCAAATGTACGACTGCTTATACAATACCAAGGCTCGCGGAGGCTCGCGACTTCTCGAGCATTCCAGCGAATCCTCGAGCATTCCAGCGAATCCTCGAGCCTTCGCGAGAATCCGCGCGCCTTCCCTACCGGGCACGTCGCTTCGCTTCGCTGCGCTTCGCCGCGCTTTTGATGTGAATTGACCCTAAATGATCATTTTAGAGATAGGTGGATCGGTCGCGGAGGGCCTATCCCGTGGCCGGCGCGCTCCCCCGACCTAACTCCTCTTGACTATTATTTATGGAGTGAAGTGAAACGTCTCGTTTACGTGAGAGTAAATTTAGAGTATGCTAACAGGGAGGAATTAAAAGTTAGAATAAGGGGAGCCTTTGATAAGGTAAGAAATAATTCCTTCGTGCTTGGCAGGGTCAAGAACAATTTACGTAAACGTGCGGAACTGTGTATATCACAAGGTGGTGAGCATTTCGAACATTTATTACGTTTAATTTAAATTTGTAAATACATAAACAATCACTGTAAATAGATATGATTGTGTGAGTGATTGATTTATTCACATAATTTGTATTGTAATACACTATTATTAGATACTTTTGCCTGTCCTAAGCCAGATATCAAGTATGAAGGAAAAGCGAATCATAGCTAAGCTTACCTAACTGTCATCATATTTTATTATTATTATCAACCTGCATCAGCAGAAGCGGCCGCGAGCGCAGACGGTGTCCATACTTTCGGAAGTCCTGACACCACCGTTTCGTTAAGATTTTCTAATAATTTATAAGTGTTTTATTTAAAATTATATTTTTATTTGTTACACATATGTAAAAACTACGTCCTCCTTAAATATGTCCGTCGTTTAAATTATCACAGTGTATACATTAATTCTAATAAAATAACAATAATTAAGGAGGACATAGAATTAGACTGATACAACTGGGGAGGTACCTCTCGCTTACACAGTTCCGGCTAAAGTGAGCTGTACTGTGGCGTTTCATGCGGTGTGTAAGTATCCGGTGCTCCATGATGGACTGAAGATGGAGGGAAAGCAACATAACTGTATAACCTCTATGCGATGTCTATGGGCGACGTAGGTCATGAGAATGTGAATGCCAACTTGCAACATACAAGATGGTACTGAAATGTCAGCGAAGGAACTATACGGATGCAAAATTGTTTAACTATTAATTTTATTTATATAAAAGTAGAACTAACGATTTCAATGGTCGAACTAACTACTAACTTACGATTGAATTTAAAATTGCTTTAAAATGAGTTATTTTTTTTATGTGGGGCTAACTTGAGGCTTTTCTATTTTCGGATATAAATAAAAATTAACCAACAATTAGGTTGTATTTATGATCGAACAATCAAATTCACTGAACGAACAAACGATAACAACTAACAGTTATTTAATTGTTTATTAATTTAGGCGATAAAACGCAAAATATCAATTATGGGGGGCTAACTTGAGGGTGAAAAGTTGTTTTACTGATTACAAATAAATAAAAGTCGAACTAACGATTTTATTGATCGAACAATGTCGAACTAACGACGAACATACGATTGAATATACAATTTCACGAAAACTTAGTAAAAAAACGATGTGGGGATAACTTTTTGGTGCTTGTCCTGGCCGCTCGAGGAACATTAACTAAGATTAAAAAATACAAAGCGTAAAGGCTTAAAACTGCACATTTTGAATATGAGAATACAAAAAACACACCTCTAGAGTTGTTGTAAAAATGTTTGAAAATTGATGCATAAGGGCATATAGAAAATGTGTATATCTTGGTTAATAATGTATATTTTAAAAATCCCAAGGTATAGAAAACCTACATTATCACATTACCAAAAAAAAAAATTGCCTACCCCTCAAATTTTCGCTAGTGATCCGTTATTTTGCAAAAAATTGGTTGTCGGTAAAGTCGGTTTACTGACGATAGCTGTTGAACGTGACAACGTCTTATGAAAATATTGATGGAATGGTAGCATTTTTCAAAAGAAAATTTTAATTTCATTTGTTTAATAGATTTGTATGTATATAGAGAAGGAGGTAATTGGAGGTAATCGATGGCTTTACTATTTCATCGTAATAATTATCGAGCGTAGCTATGATTTAAAATGTATATATGATAATTGATAAGCGATGGCGCTGCGAAAAATTGACACCTATAGTAAGTATGACACTGTCTGTCAGAGCAAGGTAACGCCGCATGTTGTCATGTTTTTTTGTACAGCCGGCTTAATCGAATTATTAGACGTTGTCACGTCAAAAAAACAAAATAATCATCTTCTGGAATCTATTTCAGGCTTAGCTACACGGTACTTGATGACCGAGTCCATGGTAACCTAGACTTGTGATCGTCGACTTGCACAAGTCGTGTGTGGCCAAGCCATAAATAGATTCCAGAAGTTGATATTTCTGTTTTTATTCAAAATCATTGATTACGAGCGAAAATTTGATGGGTGTGCTGTTTTTTATTTGGTAAATGTGCAGTTTTTCTATGCCTTGGGATTTTAAAAATATACATTATTATCCAAGATATACTTACGCATTTTCTGTATGCCCTTATGCATCAATTTTCAAACAATTCTAGAGCCTAGAGGTGTGCAGTTTTTTGTATACTCATATTCAAAATGTGCAGTTTTGAGCCTTTAGGCTGGCCGCATATATACGTTTTCCGTATTCGGACATCTGAATGCATGGAATCAGTAGAAAATACATTATTTGACGCACACGTTCGCTTTTTTTTCGAACGGAATAAATTCCGCACGTACGTTTCGTGTGCAAGCCGGTGCGTTAGGAGAAACCTACTCGAAAAAACCTAATGACGTCATGCGGAACGCAGCACTTGTATACATTTTGTGCGCACACGTTAGGAAATTTCTATTCAGTATCGCGCCCGCACCGCGCGCATCGGACGTATCTATTGGTAAATTTGTAACACGATAATGTGTGAGGCAGAAACATTAACCTTTCGGTTACCGCGGACGTTCATTGACGCTTCAAAAACACGCAGCGAACACGTGGTCGGTACCGGGAGATATATTAGCGGTTGAAAAATACCCCTGCCTTTGGAATATTCATGACAACCATTACCATAATAGAGATGTCAAAGATTTGGCCTGGGAGAATGTATTCAAAAAGGTTATAAAGGATTGGGACACGTGTTCTAAAGTGGATCGCTATCACTATCCGTACTGAAGTAGATACATTCCAAATGAAGAAAAACGAATGTTTGCGCTAGTCTCACGGAATTCCGATTCGAAATTACGCATTCGGAAAACCAATACGTTTTACGTATGTATGCGGCCAGCATTAATCCTTGTATTTTTTAATCTAAGATATCGTAACTTGAGCGGCCAGGACAGGTTCGGTGGGATGATCGATGTTAGAAAAACATCGATGTTCGATAAACATCGATGTTTTTGGTAGGTAAGAAAATAATAATAATACATATTTTTATTGTAAAATTTAAATGTATTATTAAAATCGTTTCAAAATAATAGGTTTTCGTAGTGATAAGTAACATCAAATAATATTTTTGGGAAGACACGTAGTATTTTTCGTTTCCTATTCTATTAAACACCTACTACAAATCTCCTGCAAGCTGGAAATAATTATAAAATCAGTGAAAGAAGTCGTTGTTAGTTTGATATAACAAACGTTGTGATTATATTTACTCTGGTTTGAGCCATAGAAGTAGGAAATGTTACTGTCCGGATACACGGTTGTCATGGACTCGTGTCTCCACGGGCACCTCTGCACTCTGCAGTATAATCTAGAACTAACATCAAAAAAATAATAGTAAATAAAAGAAAGCGAGATTTACTTCTGCGGAACTACGTTAGAAAAAAGAGACAGAAATCTTATTTTTGTCTTTGTTATAGTTTCGGTTGTTTTAAAAAGCTATATAGGGTTATTGTTTGGTCACCAACCAAATTTTCAGGTTTGGTTCAGAATCAATAATACCTACATTAAATTTTGAAATAAAAAAAATATGAGTCGATCAATTGCTTCGTTTCCGCTATGGGATCTATACTCTATATAGGCATAGACGCGGGGATGGTCGTCGCTGTATATATGTAGCCAGAGGATGGAGAGATCCCTATCTTCAAGATGGCTTAGGAGTTAGGCGGCGAAAGCAGACATTCTCATCGACATATGCGCACACTCCAGTCCGCGGTATCAAGGAGTGTTCCAATTTATACTCCGGGTAGGTAAGGTGGGAAGTGTCAGTCGGAGAGGATATCAGCGTTTCGGTCAGACACAAGAGAGCCGGCTTCGCCGTTTCAAGGTGGTGGTGAACGGCATTCAGGTTCGAATGTAATCCCCTGATGTAACAAAAGGCCACAGAGACTGTTTGGGGTCTCTGCGGCTTCTTGCTTCGCCTGCCTTTTGCCAGTGTTGAGCACAGCATTGCCATTAGTTCACCCAAGGTGCTGGTTTGCACCCCAGGCTACTAAGCCCCACCGCCACGACAAGGCTTGGACCGTGGTGAGGACCCCGCCCTATTGATGTAAAATTTTTACTAATATAATTATGTTTTTTCTCCCTGTTTCCACTCTTTGTAATTTTATTAGAACAAGTGATATTAAATTATAAATACTATATATTAACATAGGCTAGATGTTATTTACGGCGGTGTTTTATCTTTAATACGGAGTGTTTATTTAAATAGAGAGTGAGATGTTCTCTGGCGACTGGCCGGTATATCGAAACAGACGCGTGCACAAGCATTCTACATTCTTTGCACTAGTCTCAGTTAAACAAGACCCATAGACAATATCCGTGTAATTCAGCTTAGACAATATTAAAGATTCTGTAAGTCCATATTCACATCCACATGCTGTCTAACCTTATAGAGAATCTTAAGCCGGTAAAAGCACTCCCTCACTAGACCAATGATGTGACTATCGAAACTGAGAGCACAGTCCATTTTTAGTCCAATGTTACGTGCTTCCGAAACATTCTCTAACGATTGACCCATCAATTGGACTTTGTTTGTAATTTTTTTAATTTAAATAATATTTGAAATTTTGTACCACAAATTATGATTTGTGGTACAAAATTTCATATTATTTTTTTTTCACATTCAATATATTTCGACTTAGTAAGATTCACAAGGTGGCTATTCTGCCTTCCTAGTGCAGTGGCACTATTCGGTCAGGGTCACTTAATTTATCAATTGATATATTTATTTTAGATGGCTTACAGGAAATATAAACTTGTGCGTCGTCGGCATAGAAGCGATACTTACAGTTCAATATGTGGTTTTTCATGTCGATCCATAAAGTAAAAATTTCATGAATGGTCGATAGTCATTAAAATGGCTCCGACTGTTTCTTTACTCCCTTATACTATAAGGAAAAAAAATCCGTTCCAATTAACATAAGCTACACAAGCATGCGGACCAGACCTATACTTAGTGGCTACTTTCCGGCGTAGGTCATCATGCTGAGCATGTATTGGTTGAAGACTTTTGTCTTTAATGTCTGTAGTGTCGGCGACTTGAGAATACTAAGAGGTAGTGCCACACTGCATGCTTGCATCCAGGCGAATCGAGCCAGCACGACCGGGGGGGTTCCTCTCGCTTACACAACACTGTCATAAAGAGGCAGCTGTGCTCTCTCTTGTAAGCAAGAGGTACTTCCCCGGTCGTGCCGGCCCAACTCGGCTGCATGCAAGCATGCAGTGCGGCACTACGTCTTACTAAAGAACCACCCGTTGGCCACCGAAAATTCGTAAATGGCAGTAAAGGCAATAGAATAGTTGTTGGCTGTTAGGTTATGGTACTTAATAGGTACCTCTCTTGTGTCCGAGTTGGCCGGCACGACTAGACATCTGTCATCTCTGTGATGACAATGATTGCTGAAGAGCTTCGGAGACATCAGGATTGTAAAATACTATAAACTGTGCTAAAATCTGACAACATAGTTTTATTACTGTGCAGCTGTGTAACATTAGCGTTACAACTTAAGATATCTTTCTGGTGATTAGGAGAGGTGGCCAATTCTACAGATGCCTATGGGCGTGGAAAGTGGCCAAAAGTTCAGACTAAACATTTGCCCAAAACTTATGAAAACAATGATTCCTAATGCCACTGCCAATTATGTTATGATTGTTATCTGTTATCAATAAAAAGAAACATCTAACTTATTACAAATTTATATAAATAACTACACATACTATACATAAGCATAGAATTATATCTAACATTTCTTTTCATGTCATGAAGGATTTGCTGGAAAAAATTTGTTGACTATTTCTATAATTTTCCGTACATCATCTTCAGATAGTCTTTCCTCGCTCTCTTGGACAATCTGAAAAAATAAAGAGTACTTTATTACAGTGAGCTATGGTGTCATTATATTGATGAAAGCACCAGGTAGAGAATTAATTGCTGTGATACAATTGATGGACCTATTTCATTTTCTGTTAGTTAGGACAAAGGAACAAATATCTGCCTTAGACAGGATATAAAAGATATTCCTCCTCTACCATCCAAATCCTATTATTGTGAATAAACTTTTTTCACTTTCACAACAGAGCCAAACTGTTGCAAAGTATGATTAAAACTATGATTGTAGTATTCCTCTAATGTTTCATTCATGAAGAGGTTGTTCCATGCTGCATTCATGCATATAGTCGGTTAGATACTGTTCAATAAGTGCATGTGTACATGCATGGTAACTAGGCACACATACATAAACCAGGTCATTGCCTACGATATATACGACACATGTAACAGGTAAGTACCTCTCACTAACATAAGATCAGCGTAAAGTGACAGTCGTACCCAGAGGCCAACGCAATTGTATAGCTCTTGTTCGGTCTATGGGTGTTGGTTGTCATGAAAATGACTCCCATTGCTTGTTTGCGCCTGACACAATAAAAATAAATATATAATACCAACCAAATCCTAGTATAATAACATACATTACATTTTTTTCTGGTTAACGAAGCCATTGCAAAATATAATTAAAACTGATTTTAGTACTCTAATCTTTCTGCATTTGTCACATGTACAAGAAATTTGAGTGGTCTTCTTTTTAGGCATTAAGTATCAGGGTTCGAAGTATATCATTATATTTTATATCCAATGACTTTTTGTGATATAAATATATCAATTTTTTTTAATTAATTTTGAATGATCTAGAAGAAAATTTTATATTTTCGTTTCATTTGTCTGATTTAAGTACTTACCTATATTAAATAAACCTTTAAAACCATTTTGGTCTTTTATTATATCTTTTCATTTTTTTAATCATAAGATAACAACGTGACTTTCATACAAAATGGATATATATCAGACTTGATATATATCATAAATATCCGATATTTTATACATATTTATAATAAACAAGGTTGCATTACTTCTGTATAATATTAGTATAGATATATGAATAATAGCTGCGTCCCGCGGATCAACCCGCGTAAATTTAGATTCCGTGGAAAATAGAAAATCATCCCATGGCATCCCAAAGGAACATTTTTCGGGATAAAACTATCCTATGTGTTAATCCAAGTTACCCTCTATGTGTGTGCCAAATGTCATGAAAATCGGTTCAGCCGTTTTTGCGTGAAGGAGTAACAAACAAACATACAAACTTTCATATTTATAATATTACTAGCTGTGCCCGCGGTTTCACCCGCGTTTAATTTCTAAGAAATCCATATAAACTTCAACACCCTATTTCACCCCCTTAGGGGTTGAATTTCTAAAAATCCTTTCTTAGATAAGATAAGATAAGATAAGATAATTTATTTGCTTGAATATTAGCGGATGCCTACGTCGTAACATCTACCTGGATGCCAAATTTCAGCTTGATCCGTCCAGTGGTTTGGGCTGTGCGTTGATAGCTGGCTATGTCACGTTTGAGTTTTATATATATAGATTAGGATTAGGATATCGGATATTTTCGAACCCTGCTACGTATATTACACTGTTATGCATTTTCCCTTATTTGTAGAATCTTCAAGACAATCTTTTTTTTATTTTTTTATCTTATTTTTTATAGCTGGTGCCTGCGACTTCGTTGGCGTAGCGTAGTAATATTATAATTAAAGTTATTTGTTATTGCTTACTTGCAGTGTGCCGAAATTCCGATTCCCCTTAGGAACGATTTTACATCAGTAAAAAGTTTATTTGATGTTGACCAGGGTTAATATCACAACAAAAAGTTTCGTTTTTTTTTAAATAAATCTATACACAACAAAAAGTTTCATTCGAATCCGTCCAGTAGTTTCGGAGATTAGCCTAGACAAAGAGACAAACGGACAAACAGACAGACAAAAAAATTAAAAAACATTGAAAAGGATTCTAATACTATTTTAACATAGCCAATTAGTTTTAAATAAATTCAATGTTTTTGTTTATTATAATAAATTCAACACACGAATTTTGCTGTTTTATAATATGCAAGTATAGATGAAAAGTTTATTTATTGTACTGTATGTTCATTTTATCTTTTATATACCTACCTTAGAATTAGTCATAGGCTAAGTTATCATAATATATGTATTTTTTTTCTTTCTTTTTAAATTGTAATAATGTATAAAAGTGTAATATGTTTATTATATGCCTAAACAAAGATCTATTCAATTCTATTCTAGATTTGTCTTATAAACTTACCAATTGTATCTCTAGTTCAGTTCTTGGTGGTGTATTAACCATCATCAATTTCTCAGATTTAGTCAATTTAAAAGTCTTCATAGCTTCTAGGAAGCCTTCTATAGACTCCACACTTTGATGTTTACAATCAGTGTCTTGTAAGTAATGGACTGTCTGTAAAAGATAATTAATAGGTTTTTAATAAACATCACCTGCTTCTTACCATAATCAACCTTGGACTCGCATGATTTGATATGGCAACTATGTTGTTGCGTTTTATGTGATTTATCTGGGGGCACGGCAGTGCCCACGACAAGTCGAGCGCGACGCAAACACAGGCAGTGCAGTGTTCCATCCTTTACTGGAACCATTTCGCCGCATTTTCCCCTATTTGAGAACCTCTGGATAAGACCAGAAGGCAAAATTTTCGTCATCTAGTAAGCTATAATCACATACTTAAAATCCAAAATTTCAATAAAGTACAATGTGTTAAGGAGCCCACCAATCATAATTTAACATAGACTCTTTTTTTTTTTTCTTTTAAGCATTTTAACCAAATTGTATTTCATTGAAAAACCACAACAACAACATATCTTAAAAATTTTTCAATATGAAAAACTGGGAGACAAAACATGTGTACTGTGTTCTATCATACTATCACCGTCTTAAAGAAAATGTAAAGTGTTATGTCTAATTGTAAATTTGTCTTGGACCACAAACTATATTCTTGGACTAGAAAACTTCAAATTGTTAACCTATTTGTCTTGGAGGTACTATTAGTGAAAACTATGTGGATTTTTATTTCCTAAAAAGTGTATATAAAACCTAAAGTATAATTGTTTCTTTTCCAAGTAAATAAACAAATAATAGAACCAGTACTTCCCATAAACTCAGAAGGCTGAAATTTGGTACAGAGTTAGGGTTTAATGGCCACATAAAGGGTTGTTGTGTATCAATATTGTAGGTACTATGACATCTTGTTGACAAATAAGAATTTTAAGAGACCTACGTCAGATTGTGAGATTGTCAGTTGATTGCAATAAGTTTTACAATTAGGTGCTACTTAGTGCTTAAATAAGGAATAAAACAATATTACCCAATCATTGTTTTATTGGACATAATAGAGGGAAAACTATAAAAACTAGGATAATCGCAATAATTTTCATGCGAATGTATGCATAGGTGTGTGTGTGTGTGTGTGTGCGTGTATGTGCTTCTGTGTGTGCGAGTACATATGTGCAAGTGTATGCATTAGTGCGTATGTGTGTGCTTAAGTAGATGACCAAAATATCTTGTGGGTTTTTGGTTTATAATGTCACAATGGAAATGTTTCGTGATTAGTCAACGACTGCTAATAATTATACTACTTGTGCACATATATATGAACGTGCGGGTGTGTATGTGTAAAATGATTGATGATTTCTTTATATTGTCTGCATATTGAGTCTCAACATTTACTAGATAAGACTTAAGACTCAACATTCTTTGTACGTTAGTGGGTGCAAGTCAACAGCCAAGTCATACAAAATTAATTATAATAATGAAGAAATAGCAGTAAGGAACCTTAGACTTGGCATGACTTTTCATTACCATTTACCTTCGAGACTAGGCTAGTTTTTTTACAGAATGTTTTTGGTGGGTTATTTTTGACAGGCCCTTTACCGGGGAGAATTGAAAGAACACGACACATGCAAAGCAGTTATGAGGTTGTTGATATGCTTAGATAGTCATCAAGGCAGCTCATTCACCCTATAACACTATAAAAAAAAAGACTTATTTTAAATTTCCATTAATAGGAGGCAAATATGAGATGTATTTTACTTTTTCTTTATTTGTGCGGATAATCACTCCCTTAAACCATTTCTAAATAATATTGATACACCTGTCTGCTTTTAGCAGACTATAAGTAAATGTATGTACTGACTATAAGTAAATGAAAAAAAAATACCTCATATGTCACAGTAGCTAGTGATCCTTCCCGCTTATGTTTTTTCTGAGTATTGTCTTTTAATTGTTGTAATATCAACATTACTTCATGATTGCAAAGAAATGCAGAATTTGCTTTTATACTAGAAATAAGAAAATAACTAGTTATATACATGAGATACCTAGATAGCTGTGCTGTGTGTTTTGTGAGTAGCCTATTGGCTATTGTGATGAAGAAGAGCAAGGCCATTATAACTCATGCGCGTGGCGTGGCGCAAGGTGGAACTGCAGCGGGGTCTCATACCGGGAAACCGAGAGCTGCAATGTCAGAGGTCTTTGCTCCACCAGCTACTCACGGTAGAGTGGGAAGAAAGGCTCGAGCAACGGAGCGCAGGACATGCTACAATCGTAGCAATAAGACCCTACATGAAGGAGTAGCTGGAAAGACAACATGGCCACCTCACTTTCCGACTGACGCAGATACTGACGGGGCAGGGGTGCTTCGGTAAGTATCTGTGTCGCATACGCCGCGAACCCACGCCCGAGTGCCATCACTGCGAAAACTGCCACGAGGATACCGCACTGCACACTCTCGTGAAGTGCCCCGCGTGGATACAGCTGCGCCAGGACCTTGTGGCAGTCATTGGAACTGACCTCTCGCTTGGGACCGTCGTCCAGGCCATGGTCCAGTGTCCGATATCCTGGAATGCTGTCGTCACTTTTAGTGAGGCAGTAATATCCATGAAAGAGACTGCGGAGAGAATGCATGAGAGCGCTAGTTCTCTCCAATGTCGAAGAAGACGCACGGAGCATCGGCGGGTGTCCAATGATCTCTAACCTCCATGAGCGCTTTCTTGGGGCGCTGGTTGGGGCCTCCAGCACCCAAGCAGAGGAAGACTGAAGATAGCCGGGTTGCACTTCGTACTCGCCTTATCAACCGTAGCGGGCTTAGGTTCACGGCAGCTTTCGTTGAGACCACCTGTGGTCATAGTCTGATAAGGGTCCAGGGATCATCCTTTCCTAGGGCATACCTGGGCCACATACTATCACAATGACAAGACGACGGAATACCGTGTGGTTTTAGTCGGTTCGAGTCCGACATAACCATCTCGTTCTTCTGGCCCCGAGTATGAGATGGCACCCGAGGGGGTTTCCACACGTAAAAAAAAAAAAAAAAAGGCCTCTATATAACCATTACTCTTGTGGACTTTAATGTTCTAAAAATACTTGAACTTACAGACAGCATATGTGTAAGTACTCATATTACTTCATAGTCATTATCATCACCATCATCATCCAGAAGACGCCCACTGCGGGACCTAGGCCTCCCCCAGAGACCACCACACGCAACGGTCACAAGCTGCTTGCATCCAGATCATCAGTCCACCGGGTGGGAGGCCGCCCAACACCGCGCTTTACGGCGCCGAGCCGCCACTCTAGAACCATTCTTACCCAGTGGTTATTGGTTTTGCTAGCAATGTAGTGTCTTTTTATCAATTGTAGCTTCTACTGTTTACTGTTTAAATATTAAATTAATACTCACATCTCCATGATATTTAAGATATAATAATGCAGTCTGATTTAATTACGGTAACCTATTTATAAATAAGTAGTTACTA
>LUGF01024522.1:0-11108 GCA_001625245.1 Calycopis cecrops
CGAAAGTCTAAAAGTATTAATTATGCATTACATACATACGAATGCATTTATAGCAGACACATTGAATAAATGGAAAAAGATAACCAAAAGCCATCTCTGCGCTCGCCGAGCAACGTCATATGTGGAACACAGCTTTTCATTATTGTCTACGCTACCCTTTATTTTATTATAGGTATAATATCATCACCGGCTTCTTCAATTCTCCCTCGTCTATTATGTCATCATGATGGAAAGAAGGCAATAATTAGACATAGGAGACATAGGAGCACAAAGTCACTTCGTCATGAAAACCAAATAACGTTGAGCGTACTTCACAATGTCTGTCAGGCAAAAATGCTTGAAGACTGCTTTTTTTTGGGCTACGATGGAACAATCCTGCGAAAGATAAATAACTGTCAAAATATTTGATAAACGAAACAAGACACCGTAGTCTATACGCAAAGAGAAAAAGCAAAAAGAAACCCGTGTTTACCAAACAAAAACATTAAAATACAATTTTGTATTTCATATAAATCAATAATTGTGTATTAAAGATTTATATGATGGTTGTAAACGGCAGCTAGCAAAAAATTCGGGTTGCAAGCGTTAACAGCTAAAAAAATAACTTAACTTGAAGATCACTTGGGGTCGCGGCGACGCCTAATTAAAGGTTGAGAAATGACCAGTCTTATTGGCTGCAAGTCCTAAGTCATCTTTTAAAATACGCAACAGTTCTAGGTGGTGGTGGTCCTTATTTCCCGAGATAAAACCTTGTGGACAGGATTTCTTTGTATTCTTTCCCTTACAGCTTTGACCACATTTTTCGTACGAAGACTACGTGGACGGCCAGTTCTTTCTCTGTCACAAACAGAAGAAATCTCATTATACGTATTAATAGTAGACAGATTGCAAATTCAAATGTATTTTTTTTTAATTTTTAATTGTAACAGTATTTATGGCCAGACTTAGTATATTGGAACATCCTCAGGCTTTGATCGTATTTGTCCACATCTATTTGTGATTTCTACAGCTTTGGGTGATTTAAAGTTCTCAGAATGAGAACAGATCTCTTATCTTGCCATTTAGAAGCATAGACATTATTTTTTCTGACCCACACGTGAAAACAAACATTTTTTTTTCCAGTAGTATGCGTCCTTAAATCTAATGTTCTTTCAGACAGTGAAACAGAGTTATAATAGTTGTTCATAAAAAGCCAGTGACCTACAAAAAAATAGTGCATCATTAGTCGCATTACAATTTGTTCCGGTTTTTTTTCTTCTTCCTATGTCTGTATCATTGTCTGACTTTCCGGAGTAAATTAGTAAGTTCAAAACTTATTCATCGGATGACGTCATTCTTCAAATTTAACACATTAAACGCCGTGCTATATTTGAAGTTTTTCTGTTAAGGCCATGGGGGACACCATTAGGTCGATATTATGATGTTCCGATCAGGCCTGGGAGGACGCCATTTGATCCGCGTTTGAGGTGTTTTCAAATGTCTCTGTTTCGCTGGCGGGCACGTGTAACTAACAAATCTGCATTGAACATATCCTCCACGGCCCAAATGAAAAGTCATCACTAGTTGGTTTTTAAATATTGGATAGAATTAGAAAAATATAACAAGTTGTTTGCTGCCTATTAATGAAAAAAAATCAGTTCCTTTAAAAAGTTATTGTTAAAATAATCACTGTTTTCCGATATTACGATATACACATACGTACATAATATTGTGTATTTTTATTACGAGTATTTCCAGTTACTGAATTAGGTACTAAAGCAAAAATGTTATTATTTATAAAAATGGTAGAATAACACGCTAAACTTCATTACTTCCTAAACATTCCAATATTGTAGAATATGTTTAAAGAAACATATTTTTTAAAATAATATTTATTAGCAATCCATCAGACTTCTTATAGAGATCAAAGTAAATGGCATATTTGGTACAAGTAGGGTGATTGTGCCAACAGTGGGTCACCATTTTTTTAAATCTTATGGCTCCGTAATTATATCAGTTATACATGTCAAATTTTTATGACAATAAAGTAGGTTATTTGGCTACAGATTGATTATGAAGCCATTATAATTTATCTGTTGTTTTTTTAAATTTTAATATTTAAAAAAAATGGGTCCCACTGTGTCCTTAGGGAGTGTACACAGTGGATCAACTCTGAGGACACAGTGGATCAATTTCTTTTAGGCACAGTAGATCAGGAGAGTATAGCAACATAGAGATAGATAATTTAAAATATTTTAAGTCACGTTTTGTAGGTTACACTCAATATAATAACACTTAAATTTCAAAATAAAAACAAATTAGAGCTTTCTTAGGGTTTTAATATATGTAAGTAATAAAAAAAAATAAGCACTCTGCTCTTAAACTTACTAATTTGGCGACATTCAGCCTTTTCGTCTTTATAAAAAAAAATAACAAAATTAAAAAATAAAAAATAATTACTCTTCTTTAAGACATTCTGATTGTTGGTTGTTACCAGGGTTCCCTTTTCACCGCATGTCACTTCCTATATTCTTACCCTTAGGACCAATTACTTTCTGAGGTTTCTGCACAGTATTAGTTGCGATCTCATCTAGATTATAGAGTCTGGTACCATCAGCAAATGTAGAATGTCGTTTGTAAACTTCCTGTAGATTATCGAAGAAGACTTTAAAAGTTTCCTTGTTGAACGCATTTGCTCTAGCAAAACTACAAGCTTCTGGTTTTCGTAGAGACAGCTCACTATGCTATACGCTTGCGAAAACATTTAAGCCGATCAATACCGGCCATCTTGTTTACAATCCATGACTAGCATTTAATTTTTGTTTATAGCGGCCATTTCGTATGCGACTTTGCGACAATCTTTGGTCGTTAAGCCGTAGAACATAAAAGCGCAGTTTTTGTAGTATTCGACAAGTGCATGTTCGTGGTCATCCGTGAAAACTTTAATAATATCATAATGCGGCATAAGTTTCACACCTTCGACACTTTGGCATGCTCTAGCTTTGGCTGCATAACGTTGTAGTGTCTAAAACGGAATTTTCTTTTCCTTTGATACAGCACGTATTTTTATTTGTATTTTTTCTTTCTTTCTATCTTTCTATAATGTTTTTTGGAATTGTCATTCATCGTGTCGGGCGGGACCGACATATCTGTACTTGTCGTGACAATTAGTGTTCACTGCGCCCGTAAACAGTTGGTCCGGCGACGGATAAGTGATGACGACCTAAGTTACCATATCGCGCTACTATTACAAGACTGTGTTAATCCAAAAAGTGACTATTTTCAAAAATTAAGAAAAACTGCTTACAGGTCAATAATGAAGATTTCAAAGAAATAATTAATTACGTAAAATTAATTAATGAATATAAAGATTAACTCTATTTGCTATATTGTTGCAAGGGTTATGGATCAACAAATATTAATGATTTATGAATTATTACAGTCTTGCACTAAACATGTAATTCAAAATAAAAATTATTTCTAGTTGAGTACTTCTTGTTGAAAAAAAAAAGATTTGACGCAGTTTTAGTTGATTTACTTATGACCTGTCTAAAGAGTTTTTTCTTTGAGTTATTGCAATTGTTATGTAAGTTTAAAATTTGTATTGCAAAAAATTACATTTTATTTCTTAAGTTGGATATAAATAAATAATTAAAACTAAAACATAAAAAGGTTAGGTAAGGTTGTGTTTATATTTATTAAGAATAACAACATACAAATAGAATTTGTATTTTAACATTATTGAGACCATTTATGTCTCATTTTAAAGACTTTAAACCTTAGATACAAAGAAAATCAAACAATAAACAAGGTACAATACATTTAAAGGTAAACTTGTATCTATGCATCTTAACTTTTAACTTTACAATTTGAAAAATAACACTCTTTGAGATCTTAATATTATATCAAAATAAAAAAGTCCGCTTAAATCTAAGTAGTCTTTAAAATGTCAGAAAAATTTTAAAGTAATAGGAGCAAGAAACAGGTAACAAAATAGTAATAACTACCTATAAAAGTAGAAAAATGAGACCATAATTGTTATTATCAATATAGGACAAAAATTGAAATGCAGTTTTTATAAAGTACTTAACTATATTTTTATTTTTGTCTAACAATTTTTAAATGTCCGTTCTTTTATTAACAGCAAGTGGAATTTTTTGAGTGTATGCTTTAACTAAACCAGACTGAAATAGCGGTTGATCTCTATTAATTCTAGTATTTCGCACAGAAATTTTTTGATAATTTTGATCCTCAAAAGAATTTTTATAAAAAAATATATAAGGATATTCCTTTTCAAGTCGAAGTACTTTTATGTCATCCTATTTTACTTGATCTGTCTTCGTTTTTATTAAAATTGGTCTCCCACTCATCTTGTAACGCTTTCAAGTCATAGAAATTATCATGGTTTAACTCATAGACCTCATAAGGTGAACCTGTCTTTTTAGTCGTTTGAAGTGTTACATACTGTTGCGGAATGAATATAGGGCTAGATTTAAGAAATCGCTTAATCTGCTTCCCTATATGAACGTTGTCTCCCTCGTTTTGCGAATGTCCACGGATTAAAAATTTATGGGTGATGCTTTTAATATTCATTTTTTGTACTTAATAGGCATAAACTGATAGACGGTATTTGTTTTTTTGTTGTTCGCAGCAGTTATCTGAGTAAAAAAATGAATTCAAGTTCTCTTTCAGTATTTATTCTAATCAGGTTAATTACACAACTACCAATTTCATTAGCACCCCTCTTACCCTCAGTTTCGTTCCAAAAATAGCAGTTAACATTCTTAGCATTTAGATCACTTCCAGTAAAATTAAAACAGTTTATTCTAATTCTACTTTTATAAAAAATAAACCTTTAGAAATAGACATAACGGCCTGTAAATCGTATACGCTAACTATGTTTCCATCTTATTTATTCTTATCATTTTTCTTTTCAATTCTAGACAGCTCTTTTTCCTTTAGATGGTTATTGTACTCTTCGATAATATTTTCTTTACCTTGTGCATCAGCATTTTTAAAACTTTCGCAAAGATCACATTGGTCTTTTTTAGGGACATGGAAATAAATATTGAAATCTTTGTGGAATATGCGACCAAAAGATTTTGCAGAAGCAAATGGTAAGTTATGGTTTTTACACGATTTGCTTTGTACACGCGATACAAATCAGCTAACGCTTTATCACATTATCAGACAAACAAGTCATATAGGTTTTTGACCTCTTGGGAATGGTGAGATACAATTGACTTATTTAATTTTTGAGCTCGGGCTCAAATACTGCCCAGTATTTGAGAACTGTGCTTTGCGTTTACTTAGTTCTAGGTGTCTTACTAAAAATAATCTCAACCATCCTTTGCGAGCGATTCCTATTTTGTTAGGTTGAAATAATGGGGACTATCAAACATTGTCGCATGTCGTTGTATGATTAATTCCGTTAAAATTTGTAATACGTGTACCTACCTACACGTATTACAATTTTTTCTGAAACAAAAATCTTTCTCTTGATCTAGAATAAATATTGTGCGCCTTCCTAGCCTTTTGTTAAGTACCCCATTTACGTGGTTACGTGGTGTTTTTTAATATCTTATACGTCAAGTTACGTCATGTTGATTGAATCCATTTTTTTTGTAAAATTTTATCATTTGGAAACACAATATACCTACATGTTTTTTTTGTTGGTTATCAATTATCAATTAATAATAAAAATACTATATATTGAAATTTTTGCATATTTCAATTCTAATATTTTAAATTCTGCTTCATATCTTAACAGCTCGAGCCAAAACTAAGGGCTAAAAGTTGTTATAACAGAGTGTACTTACAAAAGAAACGATACGTCCGTATCTTATCTGTCGCTATCACTTTAAAATACTACAACGCCTCAGGTTTTTTTACAGATATTATTAAAACTATTAGCTACGAATTTTATACAATTTGTATTTTCTATAAATTTTAATTTTTCAAATCGAAACAATGTCAAATAAAAAATGCTCCTCCAACCAACTTACTTGGTTTGACTTTGGTCTTACCATTTTATTAAAAAGAGCGTTCCAAGCTTCGATGGCGTTATTTGTTTTATGACATACATAAAAAAATGACCACTTGTCATAAAAATCATGTAGCCAGGTGCTAATAAAATAATCATCAAATTCAGTAATTTTCTTGTCTGTCTCATTCTCCGATTCAATGTATAACCAACCCTCCGATCTGTGTTGTTGAGGTACATATGCTAAAGCTTAGCAACGTTTCACGTGTATTTTATCAATAACTGATTTATCCATTCCAAATTTCTTTGCATTTCTCCACACAAATCTTATTAAATGGAATAAGCAACCTTGAATGCGAATTTTAGGAAATGTATTCCTAATTGCATTCATAGCACTTTTTTCAAAATCTGTGGTAATTATCCTTGGAGAAAATTGATGAACTTGACTTTTTATAAGGTTAAAAAAAAATCATATGTTTCTTCTTTTTTGTCTGGTAATAATGCGTAAATAGCAGGTATAATATTTGTATGTTTATCAGTACTTCCTAAATCTATATTTAAATTGTATACTTGTAGAAATAGTGGTATACAGCTCTTGAAAGTCCCATCGCAGAAAACGCTTTCTGCTTCTTCTAAATATTTAATAACATTTTTATTCGCAAAAAGTATAATTCTAGTTTTATTATATTTGTAATCAGCAAAAAGTAAATCTTTATACTTTGGATGAATCACAAAATCTCGAACATTATTAAACCTTATTTTTTAACTTGCAATGATTTATTTCTGTGGTTGTATAATCTTTTTTTTATGAGGTCGTACCCGGCATCTTTTAAGCCCGAAATCATGTCACAGTATATTTGTGGTATGGTGGTTATTTCATTTGAGACTCTTTGAAGACATTAGTAGACACAAGACTTTGTCTCGTTATCAACAAAACCTGGTGTACATATTGTTTCATCATATTTTGGTCCGGACCTGCATAAGAAAAGAATAGTTTATTTGTTAATTGTTAGTATTATCTTTATCATAATCAGCCAGAGGATTTTTACTGCAGGATATAGGCCGTCCCAATAAAGCGCCATAGATTATATACATGATGTATTTGACGACGGTCTGGCGCATGCTTGCATGTTGCACCAGGGTCGCGGGTTCGAATCCCGCCTAGGGCATGGATGTATTATGTGTATTTCTATAATTAAAATTATAATATATAATTTTTTTTAAATTTATAAAAAAACTGGCTGCGACCCGCGGTTTCTAAAAGTGCTTTACATAATGGTCTTTTTGAACACCTCCACACGGTAATTTTTCTTAATTTATGTGTATATTTAATATTGTATCGAAATCCATCTAATAATAATACTTATTTTCCTCTTTTTGAAGATATAATTTGGAACATGACGAAAAAGTTCTGAAAATTAAAAGATGCATCTCATGAGATAGCTACTACTTAAATGGGGGCTTTTACAGAAAATCTATTTGTGTGAAAATGTTGATAAATTTTTGATAAAAGAAAAAACATAATTTGTTATCTTGAAAGATAAGGCGATAATGTCCCCTTGAAGGATCTCTACCTTGTCGTGGTAGGGAGGCTTAATATCCGTGGCGTGGGCCGCCACGGTGAAGCAAAAAGGATACCAGGAGGGGACGCTCCGAGTGGGCTTGGCTGTGGGCCCGCTTGGATGCGTCCGAGGCGCGCGGCGCATGATGTGGTCTAGCAGAGACGCCGCGACAACGGGAGACGGTTGTCGCGGCGTCTGCGCTGCGCATACGTTCATCGAACGCCTACGCTGAACAGACGCTAGTGTGAAGGGGCCCTTATTATTATTGAAGATTTTTCATTTAATTATAATAAAATGAAAAAAAAAGATATTAATTTTTTTTTTAAAACATATGTACATATACATACACATATTATGTATCTATATTGGATAAGCAGTAATGAAATCAATACATTAAAAATTTTCTACAAGCAAAATATGTACTTCAAAAAATTAAAGAAGTTGCTATTATTGCGCACACAATTTAAGAAATTTCAAAATTTTTAATACTGTTATAATCGAATTAACGTAATATGTACCGAACAAAAGTTCTGTGAGGTGATAAATATATATAATATTGAAATACTTCCATTTATGCGTATTTTATTGATATTTTGTAATGTTCCCGAAAATTATCAACCGTTCCCGGAATGACAAAAATGTTCTCGAAATGATGATATTGATGTAATTAGATAAAAATAAGGAAATATTTAAATTATAAACAATGGTTTAAAATAACCAAGTTATTTGTTATTCATCATTACGAAAATATTAATATTCTTGACTTTTTTCTTTTTTCAGTGTTGGTGCTGAAATAATACTGATTATTTGCTCAAAATCAATATAATGGTTACTTAGATTTCACCATCATCGTCATCGACACATGTCTGGCAGGTAGCTACATATCTGAAGCAAACATATGGCTTCTCTGTAGGAACTTAAACAGGCAAAAATGTCCCAGGGGATAAGAGATTTGGATGTATATTGTAACGTCTGCACTCGTAGATATGTTATGGGGGCGTATTCTAATGCAGCGTCACTTACTTTCTTCACTTGTGACTACCTATGTAGTATCTGTGCCAATCTGGCTGAAGGGGAAACTAAATAATAAAACTTGGAGAATAAAATTTATTTATATTCACTTCTAATTACAATATAGAATTGCTTTAGACTAAACGTTCATACAGATTTTAATCTATATCTTCATGGCCCTTCCCCGGATGCCTTCCAGAATTATCTAATATATAAAATTCTCGTGTCACAGTTTTCGTTGCCGTACTCCTCCGAAACGGCTTGACTGATTCTCATGAAATTTTGTGAGCACATTGAGTAGGTCTGAGAATCGGCCAACATCTATTTTTCATCCCGATATTCCCACGGGATCGAAAGTTACGCGGGTACTCCTCCAAAACGGCTTGACCGATTCTCTTGAAATTTTATGAGCATATTGAGTAGGTCTGAGAATCGGCCAACATCTATTTTTCATCCCGATATTCCCACGGGATTGAAAGTTACGCGGGTGAAACCGCGGGGCGCAGCTAGTATTAAAATAAAAATCTTTTGTTGTCAAAACTTGACAATCTTCGAATTCATTCTATTTTATTCGTTTTGAATATATATATTTTTAAATATTAAAAACCTATCCGTTGCGAAGGTGCACTCAAATAGTTTCTATAATATAAAAATTAATTTAAGTTCCTATGCTAGTGTAGCGCTACAATATTGTCTTTGCCATAAGACGTATTTGCTTCAACGTCAATTTGTTTAACTTTAATCTGCTGACGACGAGATATTGTCTCTAAATCTTCATTGTCCGAGGAAGATGAACAGTATACAGATTTATAAAT
The DNA here is from genome assembly GCA_001625245.1 of Calycopis cecrops. NCBI lineage: Eukaryota > Metazoa > Arthropoda > Insecta > Lepidoptera > Lycaenidae > Calycopis > Calycopis cecrops. Next base: position 9,351 of record LUGF01024522.1, read on the forward strand.
GTTTACTGCATTTTTAAATCTCAAGTCGTTATCTGTAATCATTCGTCAACAGGAGATTCAATTGCAGGCATAAAAACTTTCCGAGGTTCATCTGCACTCATATTACAAAGGCTAGAAAGCTTCGATAGTTTTAGCTCTTTATAAAAATGTTCGTATCGATATAATTGTATTAAAACGTCTAGTCCTTTTTTCCAGTATACTTTTGTGATGTCCATTATACCTGGAATAGCATCAAGAGACTTTGGAACGCGGTTTTTTTTCCCAATCACGTCGTCTTCTGGGAGTACTTTACTTCGATAGCAGCATTTTTGAACAGATCGGCGAATTCTGAGGCTGTTCTAATATCATTACCCATCAAAACATGTCTGTCAGCTGTTCTTTTTAGGTATCCTCCTACACTATCCATAGGGCCTTTACCAGGACCAGCCTCGCTAAAAGTCCAAATTGATTTTGTCACTTGTTAAAATTATTAATCAATGTTTGTATCCAAAGAGTCACATTTGTTCGATTCTGGTATTGCGATGTAGGTCCGTCAGAGTAAATATAAACTATGTCAATTTGTTTGTTTTCCAAAATTGTTGTTAATATTGGCTTCATATGAGCCCATATGGCATGTGCTTGGTGATCTAAATTATCACTTACTGTAGCAAAAGATTTTGATTTTAAATCACTGTTACCGCTTCGCTAATAATATACGCCTGTATGAATAGATAATTGGTTCTTAGCAAAATGTGTCGACTGTATTTCATTTGCGTACTTCGTAGTATAATTCTCTGAAAAGTCTATCTGTATCATCACCTCGTTTTCACGTAAATTGTCTTTAAGTTCTTTTTTCAATTTGTTGTAACTATAAATGCCATACAAGTGTTTCTTCATAGTCGGAATATCTTCCAATAAAGTAATTTTTAACACCTCCCAGGCATAATCGTTCGTCTCTTTTGCTACCGACCCCAAAAATTCGCGATTCCAGACGGAGCAAAAGATATCCACTGGCTCCCTCCAGTAAGAGGTGGGGCCAGGGTTGCGGGTGTACGATTCTTTCTGGCCGGAGAACGTAGTATAGTCCTCCGACCAGGAAAAGTCATTTAGCACCGGTTCATTATTAACAGATACGGTTGCGTCGCCAATAGATAGCAATAGGTCGTCGTCGAGGATCGCCTCGCGACGCAATTCGCGGGCCTGCTGCCGGAGAATCGGGAAGCTCACCTCCTCTTCGTCCTCCTCCTCCTCCCCATTAGAATAGTCATCCTCGCTCCCCGAATCCACCCACTCTGCTATCAGTGCGGTCTCCGTAGCATTGGCGATGCTGCGCCGACTTCTTTTTCTTGAAGTCTGCGACGGCGCCGACGCCATTTCGGGGGTTGAAGGCGGTCTGAACGGCTAAAAATTAATATTGCTGATTATTACAGTTATCCCCCTGCCCCGAAGATGCCCATTCAACAGACGATTGTATGAATTGGGCCGATTGGCGGGTCCAATTTTGGACAAATTGGTGACAATTTAGACTTATAAAAATTAAAAATTATGCAAAAATATGAAACGCAATGTTATGCGCACTTACACATATTTGTCCGCTGTCCGACCTCTGATACAGCACCGCCTCATCCCCCAAACGAATCGAGCCGCCCGGCGTACGATTCGCAAAAGCGGTTACGATTCGCACGCCGCCTGACCCGCTTGCTTCCGCTTCAGAAGTACTTTCAGAAGTAGTAGTAGGATTCATTATTGCTGAAATAAAAAAAAATAGTTCTTCAACCA
>LUGF01024522.1:12157-22207 GCA_001625245.1 Calycopis cecrops
TCAACTTTCTTGATGGGACTTGGAACAGTTTTTATTTTTGCATCTCTTCTTACTAGTTTTTTTCTTTAGAGATGCAATTTTATTTTATTTTTTATTGAAATGAACAATTATAATTTTATCCTGTTTTTTTATTTTTCGGTATGCTTTGGTCCTATCTTTTCGAACGTTTTTTCTACCTACTTGTCTTCTCTCTGGAGGTACTGCGGCTAAGTCGTCATCTGATTGTGGTGGCGTATTACTCATTAGATTTGCTAAACTTTTTTTTCTTTTCTCTGTATTTTTTGATGCTTTTTTCCAATCTTTCCTCTGCTTTCGCTTCTCTCGTTCTGTCATATCAGTAATTTTCCTAATTTTTTTCTCTGCCTTTTTTTTCTATAATATCATCTGTCCTTAGCCCGCTTAATTTCTTTCTGCTCTTCAGTCATCTTATCCAAAAACTTCTTTTTCTAGCATTCGCCTTTTCTCTTTGGCGCAAATAAGCTACACTATCCTTTTTAAGCTTTTTTTGAGTTTTTTTTTATTTTTTTCTTTATCAGGAGTTTCCATTATGCTGTAAATATAAAGAAACAAAATTTTAAAATTATAAAAAAATTGTAAAGGATAGAAACGCCCTAAGAAATAATAATCATCATTCCGAGAACGTAACAGTCATTTCGATAACGTATCATCATGTCCAGGAACATTTCCGAAATGACCGTTCACGAAATGACGATTTCAAATCAGCGCGCGCTTTGATTAGACGGCGGCCATCTTACATGCTCTCTGGGTTTGTCAATAGGAAAATATTTGAGGTTATTTTACTGTTTCGTGTCTTAAAAAAGAATTTCATCTTTAATTGAATGTAATAATTTTCACGTTCACGAATTGACAGACTATTGATGTACGCTCTACGAATAATGAATTGAAAGGTACTTACCATTTAGATTTATTTTATTTGACGACAAATACTCTGACAGCCCGCTTTGTTATTGTTTTCTTCCTCGACTGACGTTAGATACCGAATGGCTGCGTTCACTTATTATTATTTTTGATCGATTATTATCGATACGCTCACTGAAATGACTTGTATGGGATCGGACAAACTATATTGGACATTTTTATACTTAAAAATAAAGAATCATTTAGTATCCTAAAATAATAATAATTACTAAAACTAAATTTTGTATAAAAAATGCGGTGTAATAAGTAATGAAATGTGTAAATTACCTTAAATTTTTGTATTAAATTTTGGACTTGTTGCTGAAGTTTGTACATTAGGACGCGTTCCCGAAATGATTATCCATGCATGTATATTGATTTTATTTAAAATTTGCTTTATTAATTAGTTATATTGTTTGATGTAGGTACACACAATACAGGTTAGTTGAAGTAATTAATTATTTTTTTTTCTTAAATAAGTCAAGATTTAAGATATTAAATTGCTAGCAAACCCAATTCTGCACCTTGGTGATTTTGAGCCATTTATAATTAATAATATTTTATTGTGTAATATAAATATTGGACAGATAAGCGTCATCTATCCTGACGCCATCTAGTTTGTTTAATATAAACTATTTTTGTAAATTTCGCGGAAAAACGTTGACACATCAATGACAAAACTGCCATATTCTGTACTAAAGGTTTGCAATTAGCGTGGTCTCTTCAAACGATACTGAGATTGAGTACCCTGGTGGGCTTGTAAATGGTATCGATTTGCGTAGGCTGAGAAAATTCCGTCATCTTTTTGGCCATTGCTGCTAGTGTGTCTAGTGATGATTCGCTGTTGACTGAGAGGACGACACGTACTTGTGTCTGCAATTTATTAAGCTACTCAATGCATAAACCTTCTTCTTTGAGCATGCTTCCCCCTAATTCTCTCATGCGTCGAAGTAGCTGGCTGGGCTTTTGGTCGCTAAGTTCTAGGTCTCCGATCAGCTTCGGAAGTTTTTTACGTCGGATTGCTCATATACGGAGAGAGATACTCTTTCAATATATTATATTTCTTAGTTTCCGGTGGCTTGTATAGAATGTCTGTGAGATGTTGTAGATCTGCTGATTGTAGTTGTTGTAGGACGTATCGAAATTTTTGGTTGTCTGTTGTGTGCTGTGGATCCACAACGGCTTCAATTTGGATGAACCATGCTCGCGGATATTCCCTCCAAAACGGCAGTAATCTTGTGTGTATTGAGACGGCGGCGAGGTCGGCTTTGCTTGCTTCAGTGCTTGCAGTTTGTTCTTCCATGGTCACCAATTATAGTAGCAGGATAAATAAGATTCTTTCCTTGACTTACATAGTAACGGGTTACTTGCGCTATTATTCTCGAAACAACAATAATTTTAATATATTTTTGGTTGCTGTTTATATAGGCCAAAAAGAGACAGGAAAAGTTATCATTCTAAAATTTCAAATTTTTCGACCTTTTTTGGATATCGCAAGTAAAACGTCATAGAAAATTAACTTCATTAAACTATTGGTACATTTATATTATTTACATTGTATATCCCAACAGAGGTGTTTGAAGATTTGCCAATACCTATGGATTTTAGAAACTTCCAAGCACTTCCTTGGTCCGTATTTTTAATTCATGTGTGAATGTAGCGTAGCGGTGCATTCCTTCACACAGTATTACACCGATTGCGTATTTTATTATAAGTTTCACGGTTCGCCTCTGTATCACACTGTCTAAGTTTTGCTTTAGCTCTGTTTTTCTTGTTTATCATTGACAGTATATTGTCCGTAGCCCAAGGAGCGGGTGAATGTTTTATTTTCATCAAGCGTAATGGAGCGTGCTTGTGATACAGAGATACTATGAGAGCATTAAATAATTTAATTTTGTCATCAATAGTCTCGGCATCATATATTCTTGAACAGTCCGTGTTTCAGCATCCGCGATAAGTTGATCCAATTTCAATTTCCTAAAATTACGCCACATGAGAAATTTGCGTTTGGTTTTTGGTATACGAAGTTTATAAGATAAAAAGACATGGTACGAAAAACCATCAGCTACTCATTGCCCTTGCATATCGACATGCCCAGGAGAGGAGGCGATCATAAGGTCGAGATGAGATGGAAAGAAATTAGAACAGTGATGCTTAGCGTTTAGGGGCAAAATATGTAAATTGTAGGAGCGTATAACAGAGGGGAGTTTTTTGAAACGAAAGTTATCTTTAAGTAAGCATGTGTTAAAATCTGCCATAATTATTTATGTTGATATAAAGAGGTGTAAGTGTCTAAAAGTTGTTCAAAGGAAGGAAAATAGCTTATGGAGAGATGGGGGCTATAAAAGACGCCAAGAAAGACTCTGAGTACCCCAGCTTAACTTCAATAAAAAGATTTTCTGTTTCATCTTTACATCCTGGTAGAGGCGAAGAGTTACGCCTTCACCAGTGTTGCCAACTTTATCTTTACTAACCCACTAAATGAGACCGTGTAAACCACCAGGAACCACTAAAACTTAGCGGTCTCTTAAACCATCAGAATTCCTCTAGATAATCCAAAGCAGATTCAGGGCAACCAGATCTTAGGATTTTTGCGCGAGAGGGAGTAAAAATATCCTTTGACCTGGCTGCACTACTATGACTACCTACCTGAATTTACTTTGAAAATAAAACAACAACAATGTATAAAATGTATCTATATATTAAAATTTAAAGATGATCATCTTCTGTAGAATCTGCTTCATCTGGTTGCTTTGTTTGTAAAGAATTCTTTAGTACCAATTTTATTGTATCACTGAATTAGGTATTATGAAGTTATTACAACATTTACCTTCACGCACGAATTGTAAGAATTGAAGAAAGAAATCCGAACTTCATCCGGTTTCTCTGTTCATAGTTAATAACATTCATCATGCTAAATAATCACTCTACATCTGCATTAAAGTGCGGTAAAACTAATAAAGGCAAATATTACTAATTCCTTTAATCAATTTTCTCCTCCTATATCTTTGAATTTTAATTCCTCGTACCTAAATTCTTCTTCTTTGTGTTTTTCCGGCTTAATAGACGTATTTGACGCCACTGCTCATCCATTTTTGCAATAGCTTCCTGATTTTTATTAAAATGCAACGTCGTTTCAATCATAGGTTCTTTATTATGAGACAGTGCGTTCTCTACACTGATTCGTTCAATGCTCTTCATTAGTTTCAAGTTTTCGGGCAATCTGCTTTTAATTCTTTAATCAAACATACAAGGAACTGGATCTATTTCGGATACCTTCTTCCTGATCAGGCGCTATTCTTTTCTCTTTCATAGTTGTTAATTGAGTTTCATAACGGTACCCCAAATTCATCTCATCTCATTATTCATATTTATAAAATCTTTAATGTTATCCGTAAAAATACCTAACTACCTTCCGAGTAGGCAATATAATCTTGTCAACAAATGTATTAATTAAATTTCTTAATTCGTTGTATAGATTCATATAATTTATTAATTCTGTTAATATCTGTTAAAATTATTGTATATAAAAAAGAAATGTATGCATAATTCATGTCATCAAAGTACATTGCATGCAGCAATTCTGCTTTGGAACATCTTTCATCTACCTTTTCCAAATTAAAATATGTTTTCAATTCTAACCACTGCGAGTAAATGCGTGCAACTGCTGACTACAGAAAACCACCTTATTTTAGCAAGATTGTACAATTTTTAAATGGCCATGACCATCGTTTATATGTTTATATAGGTATTTGTAGGCAGCTTGCCTTGATGAAGAAAGGCTGAACCAGTCATAAGTTTCTTTAATCGTAAAATCGAGATTCCTAGTTAAGAACTGTTTGGTGGGCCGTTAGGCAGTTATAAAAGAAACACGAAGATGACAGAAAAAGTACAGTGAATATATTATAGAAAGAAATGGGACTATACAATAAGAAAGACAGTGTTTGAAAATTCCACGATCGCGTAACAGTTAATGATACGGAGCTAAGACAAAGTGTCGCGAGCGCACGGTAGGACGTTTTGAGACAAACTGTATTTGAGAGTCGGCGCGGCAGGTGAAGCGGGCGGTTCGCTGCGATGACGTGTTCGGCACGTCGAATGGGCAGGCGCGCGGTTTCGCCGTGCGCCTATACTACTCCCCCGCCGAAACCGTGGAACTTAGTGGTGACGTAAGGTCTTGTGGTCCCGGTGGAAGAGTCACAATAGAGCTGCTGGTTACTGCCTGGTATCCTGATTGTTTCCAATTTTAGATTAGTACCCTTCATGAGTAGATCCTTTAACTCGCTGTTAGCTTCCTGGTCCTGTGCAAGAGCAGTGTAGTCCATAGGAGATACTATCTCGCCCACACGAGACATGAAGTCAGCCACGACGTTTACATGTCCGTTGTAAATTGTGCAATGAAATCAATGTATCGGTATTGGCGCGGTGAACATTTATCCCGTGGGGTGCTGTAAGCATGTGTCAGTGGCTTGTGGTCGGTGTGTTCTGTGAAACGTGTGGCTTCAATATGTAACGGTAGTACTTAATAGCTCCATACATAGCCACGAGCTCTCGATCGTAAGTACTGTATTTGGCTTGTGAGTTACTTAGCTTACGATAGAACAATGCAAGTGTTTGCCATGATTCTTCTTTACGCTGTTGCAGTACAGCACCAATGCCAGTATCCGAAGCGTCTGTTTAAATTGACAGTTCAGCGTTCATATACGGGTGAGTCAGTAAAGTGGCTTTTGAGAGACTTGTCTTGGTTTCTTCGAAATCCTGGAACTGCATTACTGTCAACCTCTCATCTTAGGTCCGGATAATAGGGCGTTGAGAGAAGCCTGGACCTGGGCAGCACCTGGTAAGAAACGACGGTAAAAGTTTGTCATACCCAGAAATCTTCGAAGCTCTTTTATCGTCTTCGGCACTGGGAAGTCCATAATTGCTTGCAGGTGCAAGTACCTTCCTTCCTTCAAGTACCTTCTCTTGTGTGGGTTCAATTCGGTCCGGTGATACCTTGTAGCCTAAGAAGGTGACTTCTTGCTGGCCAAACAGACACTTAGAAGAGTTGATTAGGACTCCGAACTCACTTAGGCGCTTAAATAATGTTTCTTAGAACTTTGCAATTTGTATAAATTATGTAATTGACCACTTGCACATTTGAAGGTTGATGCATTATCACAATAAATGAAGAAGAATCTTTTCAGACAGGCTAGAAATGTGTTCTTTTTTAAATCAGATGCTAATTCTAGATGCCTTAGTGACAAAACACACAAAAACGCATACAATTGCCATTGTTTCTAAAGCCTACTTAGCCTACTTTGCTTTATTAAAATCGGTCCCGCAAAATCTATAGCATTTTTTATAAGGACAGCAGGGGGTAAGGAGCTCATCTGCTGTTTATTTACAACACGTTTTAACTTAAAACATGTTATACACTTATGTATGTACTTCCTTTTTAATTACTCTCACGCCATGAACAATCCAAAACCTTTGATTAATTGTTGACAGAAGTAATCTTGGACCTGCATGTAGATTTTTAACATGCTCGCTTTCAATGATTAATGTAGTTAAATGAGAATCTCTGGGTAAAATTACAGGATGTTTTTGACACTAAGGTACAGTTAAAATTTGCAAACGACCACCTATCCTTACTAGTCCTCTGTTATCAATGAATGTATTTAGATAGATTTAATTGTTGACGTTCAAAAAGTAATTCCTGTAATTCTATTTTGAATAAAAAAACGTTTCTTTCTTTCTTTCTTTCTTTCTTTATTCAATGGCTTTAAGTTATCTTTAACATTTTTTTCTTTATAGTTTAAATCATGAATGTCATCTTTGACACGAAATTATTGATCATGTTTTACAGTTAACAATAATGCATCATTAAATTCTTTACTTGTTAAATAATTTAACCTGTTTCTGACACTCCTCCTTTGCATTCTGAACAAAACGCAGTATGAATGCTAAAATTCTTTGCATTTTTGTAATATTGGAATATTTGTTATGAAAATCCAAACACAAGAATTCTTGAGAAACAGTACAGGACATTGCACACGAGAACGCAGAATCTACCTGAGGTTAGGGTCGATTCTGCGTTCTCGTGTGCAATGTCCTGTACTGTTTCGTGATACGTGCATTGAGCCTCCGATGCCAGCCTTCCAAAACGTTTGTGGTTCTGTGACGTTGGTATGCACAGCTAAATATCTCAGGATCGACGGACATCCATTGGGAAACGAAATATTTTTTAAATAAAATTACTTCATTTTCATTTTGGAATTCGTTGATAATTGAAGACCAAGCATTTAAAATGCGATCTGCGGGTAAAAATGACAATAGCGATGCCAATTTAGTTAATTTACGTCCATCATGGGAGTCGCAAAGCTTTATTTGGTTGGACTTCTTACACACATTTCTATTAAAATGGAAGAAACAGGTACTCAGTTGGCAATTAGGATATATATTTTTTACTCCATTTATAGCAGCGACTTCAAAGTCACACTTGAAAAAGTTTATTTCAATATTTAGTTTATCTTTCATTAATGAAAATAGTCTTGAGTAAGTCTCCTTACTTTTGTGAGGCAGCAAACAATATATCATTGGTACTATGTATGTACTTTTTTTTGTAGAACATAAATCAATATGGATGGTATATAACTGATAGAATTGGCTAGGATCACATCTGAAAGTCCCATCGCCAAAAAAAAGTTTTTGCGAGTGTCACTTTTTGTTATTGTCTTTGCTAATTTAGAACAAAATATTATACCATCTTCACATAGTAAAAAGTTTTTGCCAAAGGCATAGGGAACATGAATATCTTCGATTTTACAAAAATTTAAACTATTTGTTTCTAAATAGGATTTTCTCATCTTGTACAGGCAGTCCTTAACCGAAGAAAAGGATGGGATAGACTGGACTTCATCTGGAGAACATTCGTTTTGCAACTTCAATAAAAAACTTTCATAAATTTTTTGAACAGGACCAAAGTTTTTTATAACTTCTTCCTTACAGGCATCGATGGCAATTAATACTTTATTTTCAATAATTAATTAGAGGTAGGCATGTATGGTTTCCATCTCTGATTATGACATTTTTGTTATTTAACGTCAAAGTAGCACTGTACTCTTCTCTATATGAACACCTCCATCGCGAAGCACTATTTTTATTTTGTTTATCGAAATTAAACCTGTACAGATCTCGTAATAATGCTTTCCCGCCTTTTATATTTTTCGTTATAATTATTGTATCAGAATCCATGTTTTAATTAGTAAAACACAGAATTACTACTTTTTTAACAAAAATGTTCATTAACTCAAGACAATGACAAGAAAATCTAAGTGTCATTATCAGCCGTCAATGCTTATATTATGCCGACAATTATCATTTTCTAAGTGGCAGTAACACTTCGACTAAAAAGGTTTATCCGAGTTAGCGTACGTTAGCATTGATATATCAGAAATATTTAAAGATTCAGCCCTAAAAATTGTTTTCTCAATATTGTGAAAACATAGTATATTATGTTGGCTGTACCAAGGGTCGACGAATCCAGAAATCGACCAATAATAGGTAGCTAATAGAAGTAGTACTAAGTAGAAATAGTACTGGTAAGAGGTGGACCAAGAGAGCAGTTGACGTTAACAGAACTTGTCTTATATCGTCAAATCCCTCACAGGTGTTGATATAACCTGGGCCTCGCCACCACAAAGGGTGATTTTGTAGCTCTTCAGGTAAGATGCCTTTGCTCAAGCAATCTGAAGGGTTGTCATTAGAGCTTACATATGACCATATAAAATAATTTGTTAACTACAAAATGACCTCTACACGATTTGCCACATATGTGTTAAGTTTAATGAATGAATGAATGAATGAATGAAATATTCTTTATTGTGCACGTAACAAACATAACAATTTAAAAGAACATATACACTTATATTAGGTACACAAAGGCGGCCTTATTACTCAAGTAGTAATTTCTACCAGGCAACCTTATGAAGAAAAATATTTTGTTCAAGGAGAGGTAGGGTCAAATCAAATAAGTTACATATAAATTAATACATACATACAGATACACATACATACACATATACATACATACAAATATACATACATACACATATACATACATACAATACACATGCTATAAGAAAACATTAGTAACATTAGATAGACAGATAATAATTTTTTAACAGATTCTTAAAGTTATTTAAATTTTGGGCGCGTTTAATCGTGATGGGCAGAGCATTCCACAGCAGACTGGATTTAATAATAAAAGAAGAATTATAGTATTTAGTATAGTGGACAGGAATGACAAGAAGGAGATTGGCTGCAGATCTCAACTCCTTGCTATCATGGTTGCGAAATTCAAACTTGTCTTTCAAATATAAAGGTGTTTTTGGGTCAAAAAGAATTGTGTATAGTAAAGAAAGAATTCTAAAATTACGACGTTGGCGAATAGGCAACCACTTTAGTTTTATGCGATACTGGGTTATATGCTCATATTTCCGAACGCCATAAATGAACCTTATCGCCAAATTTTGAAGACGCTCTAGTTTGTTAAGTTGAGCTTCGGTTAAGTTAACATAGGAGCTATCTGCGTAGTCTAATAGTGACAACAATATTGATTCCGCAATTGTAACTTTCGTTGAAACAGGGAGTATATTACCAAGACGTCTAATTGAGTGCCACGCAGCAAATACTTTTCTACTTACTTTCTTTACTTGATGTGTCCACGACAAATGTTGGTCAAAATATATACCGAGGTTTTTGACATATTTACTGTACGGAATATTAGCACCATTTATAGACACTGAAGGCAGATTATCCCAGTCCACCCTCGAGATCAACCCAGGACTGCCTATGATTATTACTTGTGTTTTGATTGGGTTAATGTGAAGACCATGACATCTGCTCCATTCACTAATTGTTGCTAAATCTTTGTTCATGGTACCAATAGCACTGGGTAGGCTCTCCAGGTCTGACTGAGTGTAAATCTGTAGGTCATCTGCGTATAAATGAAAGGAAGAGGTAATGGACTGTGTAATGTTATTGATGAAAAGAGAAAATAGAAGCGGAGACAACACTCCTCCTTGAGGAACGCCAGCTGTAATGGAGGCCCAGCTCGAGAAACTATTGACAATTTTAACCCTCTGTCGT
>LUGF01024522.1:22872-50121 GCA_001625245.1 Calycopis cecrops
AGGAGCAACGGATAGAGAAAAATGGCGATTTAAAAGCTCTTTATCAATTAAACAAGTGTTATCAGGATCAACGTTTTTACCAATACCAAGCGTTTTAAGAAATGTCCATACTTTTCCGGGGTGACCACTTTCAACGGACTTGCGAATATGTCGTCTCTGTGCGTCTCTACACATTCGGTTACATCGATTTCTGATTTTAATATATTTCTCGCGGTGTTCATTGGAGTTAGTTTTCTTATATTTTGCTTTGGATGCATGTTTCAGATTAATAAGTAACTTCAGGTCTTCAGAGAGCCAGGGAGCAGGAAACTGTATTAGTTTGAATCCAAGCAAGCACAATTTGTGAATCTGAATATAAAATAACTTTATCAATCTTTAACTGAAGCTGCAAGACACTATGAATTTTTGTGACAAACCTTGAAAGCAGCAGAGCTGAATTAAGCTCGAGCCTGGGTGCTGTAACGCACTGTTTAATTGGATTTACACGTGAGTTCGAACCAAGAAAAGATACTTTTACATTACCAGAGTCATCAACTACTCTCAAATACACACAACATCCATAGGCAGCACTGCTAGCCGCATCTGCATAACCTATAATTTGAACGGTGCAGGGGTTTTTTAGGTTTATGTAGCGTGGTATAGCTATTGGAGACATAGAAATCAAGCTGTTATAAAATTCACTCCATTCACTTAGTAAATCTTCTTTTGGCTGTTCATCCCAACCAAGTTGTGTTGACCAAAGCCTTTGCATGAGTACTTTAGCCTTTACAATTACTGGTCCGGCTAGCTCAAATGGATAATAAAGCCTCCCTATAAAGCTCAATATTTCACGCTTAGTAGCAGGCATGACAGCATTTGTGGTAAGAGATGAGAGCATGAATGAGTCGATTGGAGTGTTGAAATTGATCCCTAAAGTTTTTAAAGAAACATTACTTTTGTCTATTTCAATATTATCGAAGTGCTGAAGTGATTCTGGAATTTCTTTCAATAACTATGGGCAATTTGAGTAGAATTTGAGTGAGAGTTATGTAAAGGAAAACCACCTGACTCGAGAAGTTTACACAGTTGTCTTTTTTGATTCAATTAACAGATCAGAACTAGTCTGTGACACACAAGTGCATCATCTACATACATTGAGTTTTCTATAATATATGTACTATCTGTCTGTCTGTCTATCTAAGAGTTGGCAGATAGATATGTCTATAATATATCTATCTGCCAACTCTTTCAAACAACGTGTTGCTAAATAAGAAGAACTTTTAGACCATAATTCGCACCCTCGGTGCGACACTGTCACTTATGCAAAATTGCAATTTTTCAGGAGAAGCATTTAAAACTTTGCCATGTCATTAAACAATTACTTTAGAAGATATGCAAGCAGCAAGATATACAAGCTGAATAGCTCATATTAATATATCAAATTTGAAGTTTACTTTAGAATATATATTGAAAAATTAATATTTTAAATATATAATATATATATACTAGCTGTGCCCCGCGGTTTCACCCGCGTTTAATTTCTAAGAAATCCATATAAACTTCAACACCCTATTTCACCCCTTAGGGGTTGAATTTCTAAAAATCCTTTCTTAGCGGATGCCTACGTCATAACATGCATGCCAAATTTCAGCTTGATCCGTCCAGTAGTTTGGGTTGTGCGTTGATAGCTGGCTATGTCACGTTTGAGTTTTATATATATAGCGACCCGCCTCGGCTTCGCACTGGTGCACAGCCGATACTAAATATATCTCTATTAGAACTAACTAAAGGACCGCCCACAAAGCGCTAACTAATTCTTGCTCCCGGCAAAAGTGTTCACTTCTGCCTGCAGTCCCGTAGTGCAAGTCCAATATTATACTGATGATCGAGAGCCCCGACCCGTGATAGGGCAACGTAAAGCTTTTTATTTTTATTTTTTTTTTTTTTTTTTAACGCAGGGGAATGCGTTACGCACCAGCCCCCGGGGTGTTTAGCTACCCCGAGGAGTGTAGGACTCCCGGCCGAGTGCCGGTTTACCCACTAAACCCCTGCGGCTCACTCATCTTGCCGTTTTCGGGGGCACCATGGGATCGCGAGCATTCTACCACGAGGCCCCCCGGCTTTGCGATTCCGCAGCTACACTACAGAAGGCGGGCAAATTGTGCCCGACGTCTGCCTCTTCATCGTCGTCGGTTAGGAGGCGTATTAACTCGCGCCTCTCGCTCCTTTTCGGCGGCCTCTTTCTGTTGGATTATATTCTCACAAAAGGAGGAGAAAGCGTCCCAACATCTCTCGCTGCCCAGAATCTTATTAACGATGCTGTGCAGCGAGAGACTACGGTCGCCGAGCTCAACAATTAGGGCCATCCTTTCTGTGATCCATTTGGTGCAATCTGCCAGAGTGTGTTGAGCCGTGTCATCCGGCTCCCCACACTCATGGCAGACCTGTGCTGTTTCTTTTCCTATTTTGTGCAGGTAATGACCAAAACACCCGTGTCCAGTCATTACCTGCGTCATTCTGTATGATAGTTCCCCACATGTTCTTTCCATCCAGCTTTCGAGAGATGGAAGGAGCGCCCCAATGGTTCTCATACCGTATGGGGAGTTTTCCAGCTCAACTTTCCATCTCTCTCTAAGGCTGTTTTCAGCCAGTGTGCGGATCGCCCTTATTTCGCTGGGAGACAGCCTCTCTCCTGACATTATCCTCCGCTAGGGCAACGTAAAGTTGCCCATGCGTAAAACATTCTTTTCGTAAATCAATTCCTACTAATTTGAATGTTTGGCCTTGTGATTTGTTTATCGTTAGTGCGAAAGAAATTTTTACTGGAAATTGGAGCCTTTTGAAAGGTATTGGCAAATCAGTAGGGATCATGGGTATTCTTGGTATATGAGCTAATTCACCAGCTGCAGAGCCGGTGATAATCTTCGCTACTATTAAATTATCTTTTAGCTCCTTGATAAGAAGTCTCGTACCATTGCACATGTTGGGGGGGCTCAAATTTCTGAGAAGCATTATCGGCGTGCCAACTTTTAACAATAGTTCATGAGGTGGTAGCCCAGCGGGGTTCAGGGAATTTAAAAATTCCTGGGGGTAGTACACTGTGTCCTCGATGTTAGTGACGGTGTCTATGGATTTATAGCACTTAACTTCACCCGGTACTTTCTGCATAATTAAATTGTTTATTTCGTTGACTGTTTCATTCCTGGGAGAAACTATTGCTCTACCACACAGCCAACGAAAATTATTTTGATCTAAGTTTTCGATGTCAGGATATATAGCATCTATCAGACTATCTAAATTATGGACTATTTGGCCTAGAGACTCATCCAAAGTAATCGCATAATCGGTGCCCAAATTTAAAGATGGAAAAATTCCCTCTCCAAGTTTCAGCAGCTGTTTTGGAAAGTCCAAAAGTGAGATGATTTTAAACATGCCTTCATAATATCTGCTCTCGTACCTCTGTTGACGACTGGAAGCGTTTGTCGGAAATCTCCAGCAAATACAAAAGTGATACCACTCATGACATCAGCAGAGCTTCGGAGGTCTCTTAAAGTACGGTCCACTGCCTCCACATGAGCTCTATGACTCATGGTGCATTCATCCCAAATTACCAACGACGCGTCTTGCAGCAACTTACCAAGAGGTCCATTTTTCCGAATAGAGCATGTAGACCGTTGATCTAAAGATACGGATAGCGGGAGTTTAAACGTAAACTGAGCAGTTTTTCCTTCGTTCAAGAGAGTTGCAGCAATTCCTGACGAAGCAACTGCAATCGCTATCTTCCCTGATTGCCGTATCTTAGCAAGTATCAAATTTGCGAGAAAAGTCTTTCCAGTGCCTCCTGGTGCGTCCAAAAAAAATAATCCGTCCGTATAAATCCGACCTCGCGTCTGAGCCGCGCGGGTACCTTACTCATAAATCTAAACACCCCTCTCCCGCACGCGCACCCCTGGCCTTGGTGGTGCACGCGCACCCTTGGCCTAGAAATCGTAATATTTTAATATCACCACAACTTCAAAACCAAACGTCCAATTTTAATCATTCAAAGACCAAATATTATCTACATAAACTGTACTTATTGATGAAATAATTTATTTTGATAAGGATTAATAGCATGAGTAAAATAAACGCGTTTAAATGTAGTCCAAAAAAAATTCAAGATTTTTAAATAAAAATGTGGTTGTTGTGCCTCACTCGACATAGATAGGTATAGTGTGTCGCGGACTTTTTTGTAGATATTTATAAGATTTACAATTAATTATACTATTTTTATGGTTCTATATTTTGTAGTTTAGGTAGCATACGCAAAATAAGTAACTTTTTTGGTAGTTTTTTTTCAGTTTGTGTCCGAAAAATCCAAATATCTTACGGAACCTTATTTTTTTTCCAAAATAAAATATAGCCTATGTTACTCGTGGATAATGTAGCTTTCGAATGGTGAAAGAATTTTTAAAATCGGTCCAGTAGTTTTTGAGCCTATTCATTACAACCAAACAAACAAACAAAGTTTTCCTCTTTATAATATTAGTGTAGATATATATAAAGAAAAAAAAATCTCAGTACTAACTAACTCAGTAAATATCCCAATTAATATCACAATTTTTAGTTTAATCAGACTTGTAAAATCACAGCGACTCGATCACCTATATCTTCAATAATTAATTATTATTTGCGTAGTATTTAGTCGTCTCTTACCATTAACATAATACCTAAATTTGAAACATAACAAAACAAAACAAAAGAGATAAATGAAATTAAATGAGATCTCTGAAGAACTTTTCATAGTACTTTGGTACTATGTTTGTCTCTACCAAAATCAAAAGGTCGCGCTTCTTGCGTTCTGTAATAGCGATCTTTGAGTTATACGCAGGTTTCAAAGTGACTTCGTTAAACATTGTAACATTACCTCCACCTCGACGTTAGTTATTTCTATTAGGTTCTGTAATAGCTTTTGCCTTTTCCCAGTTTTCAGCCTTGTAGGTTGTTCGATATTGATAATTGGCACAATTTTTCATAAATTTAATACTCATTATCTCACAAATTTTTATTGCATCCCCTTTAATATTTTTGCTCATGTTAAGCTGGCTTCTCACTGCGCGTGTTAGCCCACGCCGCGCCGCGCCCGCACGCGCCCCGCGCAGTGTGCAGAGCTAGGCGCGGCGCGGCACGGGTGGGCGCGGCGCGGCGCGACCTATCCGCTAAAAGTCGGTAACTTCAAAGGCGCGGCGCTGGCTTGCGCCTTTACGTACGTTACTATATACTACTATATAGTTATTACGTACCTATGTAATTATCCTAAAATACAAACAATTGACCAAATACAAACCTTGCCCGGTTCTTATTGAACGTTGACATCCACCAACGCCTCTTCTTCTTCTTTTTGTTAATTTTATTAAGTATACGATATCTACAAAATAAGACAAAAACTGTTGATGCAACAGCTTTCTTCAGTGGCATTGCTCCATGGCTGGAGGTGGCAATTCGACTCACAAGACATAGTGCGCTGCGCTCACAAACTGAATCAAACTGAGGTTTAGTGGTTTGAAGCTAGAAGGTACGCGCCGCGCCGCGCAAGGTTCCGTTGGGTGGCGCGGTGTGTCGCGTGGCGCGTCCTTGCCCTTGAAGCGGCGCGGCGCGTAGTAGCACGCGCAGTGAGAAGCCAGCTTTAAAGTTTAAGTCGTCAGTCAAAACCTTTAGATCAACGAAATCGCTGTAGTTCATTCCTTTCACCAAAAATGGTTTCCCTGTCTTCTTTGCTCCTCGTATTAAGGATATGTATTGTTCAGGAATATAAATAGGCCCAGATTTCTTGGCCCTAGTGATGACTTTTTCGATTACCGAATGTGCTGTGTCGCCTTCGTTCTGCGTGTGTCCACGTATCAAAAACTTATGTTGTATAGAATTTATGTTTAATTTTGTAATTGCGAAGTAGTACATAGCAAATACGAATCGTTTTTTTTTGCTGACCACAGCAATTATCTGAATAAAAAACTTTGTCACAGCCAGTGCTTGTCAGCAACTTCTAATAAATAGGAGTACACACATGATCCTATTTCTATTGCTCCTCTGTTTCCTAAACCTGCATGCCAAAAATAGCATGTCGTTTCACGATATTTTGCATTGAAAACAGTAAAATTGTAACAGTTGAGCCTAGATTTATAATAAAAAGCCGAAGAATTTGCTACAGGGCAGGGCAAGACAGCTTGTAAGTCGTAGGTACATACGATCTTTGTACTTTGAGGATCTTGACATTCTTTCATGTCCCGATCTTTCTCAATTCTACTTAAGCTCTTTTCTTCTTGATGAGCCTTGTAACTGGCATATAGTTTAATTTTCTCTTGATCGGGTGCATTTTCGTATGCAACACACTGGTCACAAAGGTCTTTCTTCGGTCTAAAAAAGCCAATATTGAAGTATGATTAAAGATGCACTGATAGGCGTCATAATTAACAGCTGGCTTATTGTTTTTTTTTTTGAACTTCTGTGTAGTTTCTGTGCAATTCGGCTATAGTGAAGCCACCATCAATAAAAAGCCTACTTGTATTTGCCCTTAAATAGTGGCTTTCGACTTTCGGAATAGACTCAATGTGATCTTTGACTGCTTTTATTATTTCGATGTCCAATTTGCAATGACTTCCGTGTTTTCCTCGGTGGTCTTCGGGAATGATACCGTCATTGCGTTTTGCAGCATCAATTACAGTTCTTATAGTTCTCAGAGAAATACCCGAGGTGTTAATTAAAAATATTTTGCAAACCCGGAATGACTGACCATCACTAATTAAATAAAATGCAGAGTTACCTTGTCTCGGGTAACGCCTATTTGTATTTATACGCCGGCTTGCAATTTCGAGTGGTCTTATGCAGGAATTCAAAAAATTTCGTTGCCTTTTTATGCTGCCTAGCTCCCAATAAGAATCGAATATTTTAATTCTTTTTTCTTGAGTAAAATTTGACGAACAAGCCAGCCGACACTTACCTGTACAAGGGGGACCAATTTTTCTAGCCTGAACTGTTTTGCCAGTTTTAATTGATTTATATTCATTACCAGAATTTCTTAATTTTTTGGCAATATTCTTTTTCCAGTTATTAATATTACGGGTACGTTTTCTACCCCTCTTTTTTGGTGCTGATGATGCTTCTTGGTCATCAACAGCCTCATTGTCGGAGCTACTAATCACTAGATGAACTACTTGAACTGAATTAACTACTTGTGGATGAAGACGAACTAGATGAGGGCTTGAAATAGTCATCTGAATCAGTACCAGAGAAGTCACCGGGTGGACATGTCGAATTTGGTTCTTCTATTGGGTTTTCGTCATTATTAACAGCAGATGGAGAGTGTAGAGATTGTAAAACAGAGTTACTGCCATTTTGATTGAGATCGGAAGGTGGTACAAATGATTCGACGTTTTCATTTTCTTCAATTGATGTTCGACGTACCGTGATACCATTTTTTTCCCCGAGACACCATTTATTCGATTGAATTAAAGACTGAAAATAAATAAAAAGGAATGTTATAAATAAATTGTTCACATACCTAGGTCACCTCAATTAGTAAGCCCATAATTAATTAGATCTTAAATAAATAAATAATATTACAAGCAATGTCACCTATGCACTATTTATTACAAGCAATACGACCTAGTTGGCACATTGGTTACGAGTCTTAGGCCCGAGCGGAAGGTTTTAGGGATTAGTAGTTTAAAAACAAACTTTTCTTGATTGATTTATCACTTGGTATACAGAAAACTCTCCCCAAGCTGGGGCCAAACGATTGGTGCGAATTTTATGACACATTTAATAAATAGAACAAGATTTGGAGAAACAAAGTCATATATTAATAATGGTCATTGTAGTATAAAACTAAACTTTCAAAAATGTTTTAATTTTGGGGAAATAATGTCACAACTGTATCTTAGGTCACTATAGCTCCAGAATCAAAAAAATATTATGTCACAATTACCATAGTAACAGTGTAGCTCCGAGACACATTTGCACTCGCGGGCGGAACTCGCGCAACTGACCAATGAAACGATGTTGCTCCCAGCGTCGCAATGATGCGCGCCAAAACGACAATGACACTCACGCCCTCAAACGGAAACTATGCATACTACAAAAGTAACGTTATCGTACCAAATAAAGGGGCACTTTAGGACAATTATTACGTAATTAACTCATTTTTGTAATTTTTGCAAAAGTGACAGTGTCGCACCGGGGGTGCGAATATGTAACAGTATTTAATTGAATACATTGAATATTGTCCTTGGGGCTGTCCCACCAAAGGATATTTTGTAATGATCTATACCCTGGATTCATGGAAACTTGTCTAAACATACCTGTTATGTATGTTATAAAAATAAATTTATTGACTCTGAACAATAACAAAATAGCAAATAATTCTTTTTGGATGCTACACTGCCATTTAATTACAAGTCATTCAAAGACACTTTTGCACTAGTTTTCATAGACCCATCAAAAACCACGACACTTAGTTGTCTTTTTGTCTAATCTAAGGACGGGACGGTGTGACAGAAAATATACAGGATCAGCATTAAGGTTATATTGCCTGATATCTATGACTGTGCCATGACCTTGTTGAATGTAGTCATAAATAAATTCAGTATAAAGTTTATGAAGAACTGAATCTTTTTGAAATAGAATCTCTAAATTATAAAATCTCTTTAAAACTAATTTGTATGAATGACCAAGAAGCATTATTGATTGACTCCAGAGGTAACTTAAGCGGCAAAGCAACTTAAAATTTATTATTTGAATCTAAACTAACTGTGTCACAGAAGAATTTCTCACAAGCTTTATTTTCAGGCAAACTTTCGGGAAAGAAGTCACGAATGCTTTCAGTTTTCCAAAATTGTGTGAGAGTGTTGTTTAAGGACATTTTTTTTCAAAATAAAGATGTTACCGGACATTCATGCAAAGCTGTAGGCAGAGACCCCGCTATCACATACCCAAACTGCGTACATAGTGTTGATAGTGAAGCAGATGATTGTGAGTTGACATGCTGCTCTGAACCATGGTGGTCAAGATTTTTAAGTGGCAGCAGCACCTGAAAAAACACGTCAGCACCAAGTAAGATATGGATCACACTTGGTATGTTGAAATCTTTATCTGCCAGTGGGGTATCTGATGGTAAGTTAATATGTTCCAAATTGAATGTTATTTGTGGCAACTTGGAAGTGATTTTGTCCAACTTGTAGCATGTACAATTAATTTTAAAGTTGCTTGTAAGTGAATGCAACTGTACATTGACACTTTCATTAATATGTTTAGTGATGTTGCCAATACCAATTACTGGGGCTTGTATTTGCTTGGTCTTTATTTTCAATAAGTCCACAAGTTCACTAGTGATGAACGAAATCTGTGACCCACTGTCAAGGAGAGCCTTAAATGATATATTGTGCCATCACTTGTCACAATCTTTTGTTGTCTCTCCGCATTCTCGAGTGCAAGTGTCCTTCTTTCTAAAAATTCCAATAAACATTTAATGGTTTGGATGTTCATTCCTTGCTAACTGAAATTTCTGCTACAAATTATATCAAGCTTTTCTTCTCAGAATGCAAATAACAAGAGGATCCCATGCATCCATATCATGGGCTAAGTTTTTAAAGCTGCCAATTGCTGTTTTACAGTAGATAAAAACTTCCGAATGTTGACAGCAGTTGACTTGTGCATAGTAGGCATGTCAAGCAATTTAGAAACATGCTCGTTTGTCATTTTATATAAATTATTATATCGTACATCGATTATGGTTTAAATTATTGGGTCACCGATAATATAATCGCGGCGCACGCGATCAAAGTTCGGAAACCGCACTTTTTGACTAAGTTTTTTTATTTCTGAAGCCTATAACTTTTAAAGTTCTTGATGGATTTTTGAAAGGAAAACAACCACGGGTGGCTGGTGGAACGCACTGCACTATTTCACTTCCTTATTTAATGTCCTGCTTTTAAAATTTAAATGACGACCGAAACACTGTTATTTTTCGCAATTTGTATGGTGGATGGCCGTTTTTCGGGTTTTTCGCCGATAACTTTTTTAGTTTTCGGCGAATTTCCACGCGGTTTTCTAAATAGCTTTCGGGTATAAGCGGTAAATTTTTAACTAGCTCTAAAGGTCCCCTTCCAAAAAACTGAGCAAATATAATAACCTCTGAACATTTTCTAATGACGAATTTCTGTCAATTAAGGCATTAACAAGATTAAAGCATGTTCTATATTCTGAATAACTGACCTTGGAAATTCAGGTATAAAAAAATTTTTGGCAATTTACAATTTTTGGTGGTCTGTGACTGCGTTGATGGGAGTAGCTCTTTTTCGGAATGCAACTTTTGAATGATCACGATCACATCCATAAACTTAGTTTCGACTTTGGTGTCGATGTTGACATTTGGATCTAAAGCACATATTTCGAGATTGATCGCATCATACTTTTCGAAAGTTGCTCGCAAACGCTCTTCTTTAACCAAGAGTGCTTAGCGGCTAGTATCAACTTTGCTAATTTCACTAAAATAGTTGAAAAATTTCGTCAACGCTCCCTTCAATGCAGCTCTTTTCCTATGCAAAGCTTTGTCGATTTCAGACATTTATAACCGACAATGCCTAAAATTATACTTATTTTAAAGTTCCGAGAAACTCAATTTTTTCGCTTCACTTTATTAGTGAATTCGCAGTGGCGAACTTGACAAAAATCCAATATGGAGTATTCTTTGTGATCGCAAAGGCAGACGGCATGGCTTCTTTGGCGCTTTACCGAAGTTGTAGCTTGGCGCAACTTGGTCCTCCAATCAGCAGCGAGAGCTTGAAGCGCGAGATGCAAGGTTTCGAATTTACCACAACAAACAGCGCCTTGTAATTGCAGTGAGAGTTTCGAGAAACTATTCGACCAATAGATGCGTAGCGTCACAGGGACTCCGGCGGCGAAAAAACAAATGAATGAATGTTTTTTTTGAGTCGTAAAGAATATTACTATTTAATATACTTGAGATGAGAGCTTGATGACATCAAATTCTCATGATATTGATGTCTGACTCGTCGAGCACGACGACGATTGTTAGGTCGGCTGTTCATTTCGTGTAGAATTTCACGACGCATGATGTTGAAGTTGTACGCGGTACACCATTGAAAGGACCATGAAGGAAAAAGGTTCTTTGTCCAGCTATCGATAGTTGATCTTGAGAACTAGTAACAATATAGACAGTGTACTACCGATGCTATCGATGTTATCGATACTATGAATATCACAAATTAACTAAAACTATTGATTTGAAGCAATAATATCGATAGGATAGATATCTACACATTACATTACATTATAATACTATTAATGGTATAGATTTTTTTTATGTAGCATAAGGGGGTAAACGAGCAGTCGGAGCTATTTTCTTCACTATCGACGCCCATAGACATCTGCATAGAGGCTATGCGGATGCGTTGCCCCCTTTCCTCCTTCTCCCTCCATAAGCTACACACACCGTACGAAACGCAATACACAGCTGTCACTTTACGTCGGTTTCATGTAAGCGTGAGGTACCTCCCCGGTCGTGCTGGCCCAATTTGGCTACATGCGTGCGTACAGTGTGGCACTACTTCTTATTTTTATGAAATAATAATAACAATAACAATGTCTATGGACTTATTACACCACTTTAGCCTAGCCCCGTGCTAAATACCGTAAGGACTTGTGTTACGGGTAATAGACAAAGAAAATACGTTTATTGTTTTATACATTTACGAAATTTTATGTATTTAAGATATTTACTATAATATAATAAATACATATAATACCAGTGCCCTGTACCACTGCGCCAACCGGATCGATACTATTTATATGACGTCAGCTGCTATAGATAGTCTATAGATAATAATTTAGCGATAGTCGTCTATCGATAGGCAACTCTAGCGTAGGTTAGTATGTTGTAAAAATGGATCGTAGTAGACGTCTGTTATCGGCTATCGTTCCTGTTATTACGCCATCTCCGAAATCGATGTAGAAGCGTACGACAATACTGGATCAGTCCCTTTATTGCATTAAGGAACATAGATGGACAGTTTTTTTCCAAGAATATAACGAGTCGCTGTTAGACGAAAAAAGGTTTTACAGTTTCTTTCGAATGAGTGTGTCCAGTTTCGAATGTTTATTGAAATCTTTAGGACCATATATACGAAAACAATATACTAACATGAGGAATCCGGTGGAGCCAATAGAAATTCTCGGCATCACTTTGAGGTAATTAATGAAAACGTTTATTGTAAATAAAATAACCCTTTTTAATTTTCAAATAAATAAAGAATCCTTTTTAAGTATATTTCAAACAAGTAAAAAATCCTTTCTTTCTTACTTCTTAATTATAAATTACTAAAATTGTAGCCTAAGCTTTCTTGCGATGTAAGTGAACTATGATGTGAGGTGAAGTCTGTTGGACTGTATGTATTTCTGTAATCTCTTAATAACCCGAGTGATTAAGAATTTTGAGTCGTTTGTTCCAACTCATGTGATGATGATGGTTGAGACATTGGACCATACCGCATTTGCGTTATAATTTGTAAAACTTTACTTTTGAAGGTGAGATTTTGTAGCTCGGTATAGTCTTGCAATGATGGCAAAATACCCTTACAACAAATGACGAACTTCTGGCTCCTTGAGGGCTTTTAATGCTTCTTTTTTGAAGTCATCAATTTGCTTCATTCTTTTTCGGGCGACGGTAACATAACGTGAAGACTCCGGTTCAGTATCGCTTCTAGACTCTTCAGCCATTATTTCTAAGCTGCTGTCTGTCTCATTCTGTGGCACTTTTGTTAAAAAAAGAAGTTGGTTATAAAAATTATATTTTTTTTAGATTTTTGTGCGGCTTCTCCAGATTTTGAAACTTCTTTTATCCTTTTTAAATACTCATAAAAGTTATCTTTGATGCTTCTCCATTTTTTAAATAAATCATTACCTGATAATAAAATATTAAATTAGTTTAACATTTCACCAGTTTGAATTACTTTACATGGTATTTTAGTAATAAAAAAAAAATTTGTTATAGGTACCTAAGAAGTGGAAATTCAATGCAAGATTTGGAGTATAAATTCAAACGAGGAAAATCGATGATTAGATATATGATTAGGAGAGTTTGTTGTGCTTTAAGTATGGAAAAATCTCCTTCGAGACAACATTCCTGAACTAACTGCAGAAAGATAAAGGATCTGGTTTCGATTTAGGGGCGAATTTTCCTCATTGTATCGGTGCCATCGATGGAAAGCATATTCGCACACGTAATTCCTGCTAATAGTGTTTCACTTTTTTAATCACAAAGGCTTTTTCTCTATAGCGCTAGTAGCTATTGTGAACTCAAACTACAAATTTATTTTTATCGACATTGGCGCGTACGGTAAAGAATGCGATTCAACTGTTTTTCAAAATTCAAAACTAAATGACTTACTTATTACCAATGGCTTACAATTACCCGATCCTTAGCCACTGTGTGGTTCTAATCCCGACCCTTTATGTATTTGTGGGTGACGAAGCTTTTGGACTGACTTTTGTAACCATATTGAAGCAGAGTTGATGCCTGACTGAGCACGAATAGGCTTCTGACCAAGAGTCGGAGTTAAAGAGTAGAGTAGTATCGTCTGCAAAACTAATTATTTTACCTTCATGGAGTTTGAGCGTGCCCAGATCGTTTATATAGATGAGGAAGAGGGTCGGGCCGATCACACTACCCTGCGGACAGCCATAGGTCACTGATCGTTCGTCACTGGTAAACTGACCTATTTTCAGACACTGGACACGCTCGCTCAGATAGTCTTCGAGGAGTTGGAAAGGTGTTCCTCTAATTCCCATACTCTGCATTTTATTAATTAGGATGGGCACAGACACCGTATCAAAAGCCTTGCCAAGGTCTAAAAATATGCCAAGGACCTTTTGACCCCTATCCAAGTTGGTAACGATATAATTGGTTAACTCATGTTAAGCATCGGACGTCGACTTACCGGACGTAAAACCAAACTGTGTGTGGGAGAGCAAGTTGTTTTCCTCTACTAATACTACTACTCTTCTACTACAAATTTTTTATTTAAGATGTTTTCTAAGATTTTAGACATAGCTGGAAGTACAGCTATAGGTCTAAAATTGCTAATATTTTTCTTATTTCCATTTTTATAGATAGGGTGTATAATTGACTTTTTAAACGGACTGGGGAATTTGTCGAATGTAATAGCAAGGTTACAAACGTATGTCAATGGTGGTACTAAGATATTCCTGTTTTTTTTTTAATTGCTAGAAATTCCGTCCCAACCAACAGCACAATTACTTCGTAGAGTACTATCCCTGCAATCTCATTTTCGTCTGTCGGTAGTAGTATCATACTTTGAGCTTGGTTGTTAGTGTTTAAAGTAGGCATTTCAGAAGAGGTAAATTTTTTAGCGAGGTTTTTGCCTATTTCAGCAAAGTAAGTATTAGCCAGATTGACGGAGAGATCAGGAGTAGTAGACAGCCCTAATAAATGAGTTGAATGTTCCTTTTTTTTATACCTAAATGTTATTTGGTTTATTGCTGACCACAGATGTTTCATGTTATATCCGGCCTTATTTAATTCTTTTCTCTCGTGTTCATTTTTTAACTTTTTTAATAATTTATTGCAAAAATTTCTGTACCGGCTGAAGTTACTTTTAATGTTTGATTGTTTGACTTTTTCTTACACTTTTTATGGAGATTATCCCTATAACAGATGCAGCGGAGTTGGCCTGCAGTCATCCAGGGCTTAATCACTTTTTTTGCGGTTGGTGATCTTAATAATTTTAGAATTAGACTCGATTGTTCGCTTAATCAATTGAATCAGCATATTTGCGACTTATGTGGATCCTTAGTGGAATATATCGCACTAAAATCGAGATGTTTTATGTCCCTATCCAACTGTTTAGAGTCAGTACGAACATTGTACGTACGAAAGTTGTCTTGTTTGCGATATTTCTTGCATCTTTATTTGCCAGAAACAATAGGACAGTGTCACGATCTGTCAATGACGAGTGGGCTACTAGTGTGAACGCAGGGCGCTGACTCTTTAGGAGGACATGATCGAGACAATTTCGCAGTCTAGTGGGAAGTGTATGAGCAGGCAACAGACCGTACGACGCCAACAGATTAAGATATTCGTGTTTGTTAGAATCATGGCATTCATCGCTTATATTTATATTAATGTCACCAGTTATAATAATGTTATTGAAATGGGCAATTTTACTCAAGATAGCACTTAAAGAGTTGAAAAAGATCATAAGATAAGATTTATGATATTTGGAACTTCGGAACTGACGCTAAAAGGGAAATTAACAAACCTCTAATAAGTAATCATGATAGAATGCGTACATACTAAATTAATTGAAATATTTTTGCCTAACTATTTAGACAAGAAAATGTCCTACAAGTGTTAGTATGTAACTTATTATATAAGATAAGTGGTTCATGATTTTTAAGGTGTTCAAAAAGTTACTGTTTTCAAGCCAAACTGCCTAGGAAGGCCTAAACGCTCTTAAATGATAGGCCTCACGTAGATGTCGATATGTTAGTAAAGACGTTAAAGTTTCTTTTAGCTCTTTCTTTGGTAACATCTGCATAAATGCACTACTGTGATGAAGATATTTACCTTAATCATGCATATACAGAATAAAGAGCAAAAGTGCTAAATGTGATCCTTGAGGTACTCCAGAGGGAATTTCTGTGACATTGGAGATATGACCCTTCAGTATAATCAATCGTTGATAAAAGAAAATTTTTATGATAATTTTTATATTTTATAACAATCATTGTTAATTAATAAATATTTTCAAAGAAGGGCGTGCTTCTTTTCCTTTCCTATTCGGGCATACCGTTTTTATAAAAACATTGAACTTGATTTCATAAAAAGATTCTAAATAAGCTAATAAACATTTTATTCAAATAACATTAGATATGCCATCAACGTCCTAATCTGTAATTAATATTCATTAAATTTTGAATTTTTAACAGAAAATGTATAAATTATATAATGAGGTTTGCTAATAGACCACATATTTTGCCAAACAGATAGAGAGACACACATATAGATTATAACTTGGATTAACACATAGGATCGTTTTTGTCCCGAAAAAATGTTCCTAAGGGATGCTATGGGATGATTTTCTATTTTCCACGGGATCTAAATTTATGCGGGTGAAACCGCGGAGCGCAGCGTAAAATATATAACGTAAACGCCAAAGAATTTAACTATTAACGACACAGATTTAACCATAAAATATAACGTAAACACTAAAGAAGATAACTATTAACGACTTAGATTTAACCATAAAATATAATGGAAACATCAAGGAAGATTACCATATAACCATAAAATCTTAGCATTCTTTATTATATTTTTCATAGACGACATTTGTATTCTCTGTCTACGTTTGAAATCCTCAAAGAAGAATGATTGACACTTTATGTGAACAATATCCACTCAGGTTTGACACATAGATGTTTGACATCTATTATTTACATTCGACCGTAAAAAAATGTATTTACGTTTACTAATATTATACACGTTTGGAGTATCAGTTGGTCGCGCGATGGTTAACAACCAGGTGCCCGTCCTTACTATGGAGGTGGACGGCAGCATTGACGAACCAACACACATGCATAAACAGCAGACTGTAAGTCACAAATTATACCATATTGTTATCATATTACCGATTTTCATGAGAGCGTGTTGGTTTCATGACTACCGACGCCCATGTAAGACATCCGCTTAGAAGGCTACACAGATGCGCTGCGCTCCTTTCGGGCGCGGTCTTAAAACGAGTCGCCTGAATTTGAAGATTCTGTGATTTAGGATGGGGATGGGGGATCTAGAGGGGGCTCATCTAAAGTGGAATCATGCAATTTTGGCTGCCGGAGTTGCGCGGATAGGAAAAAAAATGTTTTTTAGGTAAAAGATAATAAGCAGTATTTTTTTCACAAATGACCTGAAATCAAATATTTCGTGAGTGTGGGAGGCTTAAGGGTGTTAATAGCCATTCGCATAAGACAATTTTAGTCACCAATGATCCGTCAATTTACTTTTTTCTCTACAAAAATTACACTTTGGCGACATTACAATTTTAATCGATCGCCTTGAGAGAAATTATTAATAAGAAAGTTACCTGCAGATTCTTTTGCATTAAATTTCAAATCCGTTGAAGGTTTGGGGTCATACATATAGAAATAAATCACAAACTATATAGGTACGAAATAAATCACAGAAATATAACTCGAAAATACTACACGTAAACACAGACGAAATTTTTATTTGTCATTTGTAAAATCAAAAATTTGTGAAGTCAAAAATAGCGCCAAATAACTTTAAATTCGAATTAAAAAATAAAAGGTTTTAGTCAAGTTGCCTGAATTAGATTATTATGTAAATTGGGGGGCTAGATGAGTTTAGTTTAAAGTGGTATAAATAAGTCATTATTTTTTTTTAAGGTAAGCAAAAATATTTGGCGATTCTCTGGCGACTAAAACTGTATTATGTTAATAGATATTAACACCCTTAAGTCTTCCACGCACACGGAATACTCGATTTCAGGTTATTTGTGAAAAAATACTGCTTAGTAACTCTTACCTAAAAACCGTTTTTTTTCAAATCGGCGCATCTCCGGCAGACAAAATTGCTCTAGCTCCCTCAATTCACAGAATTATCAAATTCAGGCGACTCGTTTTAAGACCTTAACCCTCCTTTCTCCTCCCATCCCCATGAGAGTGCAATAAAAAAGAATACAAATTGTTAAAGTTTTTTTCCAGAAAACATTAATCCAATATACAATAAATCGTATTAACCACATCTTAGCTTCATGTAGGAAAGAATGGCACTTTCTGATCGCACCGACACAAATTAGTTGTAATGCAGTACCTAACCAATTAAAATTAACGAAGCTGAAAATATATTCCGACGACCCGCTGGCGCAGTGGTACAGAGCTGTGCCCTATTCCTGACAGAACCAGGGCACCTCAGTACAGGCGGCCGATGGCACCCGAAGGGTTTTAGTGGGTATTCGGTCTATCCGGGAGTCCCACACACATCCACTGTTCCTCACCCTAGGTCCGGTGGCAGTGCATAAATGCATTTCACCGCGAGAAAAAAAAAAAGAAAGTGGTACAGAGCTCGGTTATGCGGAGCATTTAGCGCCAGTGGTCGCGGGTTCGAATCGCGCCTAGACCATGGATGTTTATCTATGTATCATATGTATTATTATAATAAAAAAAAAATAATTATTAAAAATTAAAATTTCTTAATTTATAAAACATATTAAATATATTTCCGTTGTATAGAACCTGTAACACAAGTTCCTTACGATGCTTACCACGGGTCTAGACTAACGTAGGGGATAAACTTAGAGTCCACAGATCTTATTATTATTATTTTCCTTTTCATTTTTTTTCGGCGTTTCCCGGTTTATTGATGATATCCACGGGCCTAAGCCATGTGCATACCAGGTGGAGTAGTATTTTGTGTGTCTAAGAAAGTTTGAGCGGTGATGTACACTCATCACCGCTCAAACGTGTTGTGTGTTAGGTATTTATTATTATTATGAAGGTATGTTTTCTTTTCTTAACATACCGCTGGTTACTTCCTGCATTTACAGGCCGTAGTGAAGTAAATGCGTGGGTGGTGGTGAATATTTCGTTTTCGGGTTCCTCACTATTCTGCATTTGTTAAGTATTTTATCTTTTAAGTCTATTGCTTTTAGACTTTGGTGGGTAGATTTAGGGACGCTATCTGTCTTGTGGTAACATTTTAGTTCGGGCTATTTAAATGAAGTGTACTCCAGTGGCTCATTACATTTCGTAAAAAAATAACTAATGTGGGATTAATGTTCTAGAGATGTGATGATATTTTTAACGATCAGGAATATGGGATACTATCAAAGCCTTTCTTGTAATCAATGTAAGTGTAGTGTAGGTTTCTTTTTTGTGCTATTGCATGTTTCATAATGGTTGAGTCTATAATGAGCTGTTCCCTGCATCCCATCTGAACCCGTTTTTTTTGTGTCAGGTGAGATATATTCGTTTACTATAGTATATATAGTAGTATAGTTTGGTCGAAATGTTGAGTAAGACTAAGTTTAGAGCAATACCTTTTTTTTTAATAGTACAAGGGCAAACGAGCAGTCGGAGCCATTTTCAATTCTACCTACGCCCATAGACATCCGCATAGTTTATACACAGATGCGTTGCCCCCTTTGTCCCCACCCTCCATAGGCCACCGGCTACTTAGACACCACACGAAACGCGACAGCAAGCTGTCACTTTACGCCGGTCTCGTGTAAGCGTACCTACCTATCCGATCGTGCCGGCCCAGTTTCGCTACATACATGCATGCAGCGTCGCACTAACTCTTACTTTTACTACCTAAATTTCGGTAGTTTCGGCCGAGATGCAGGGTCCATGCCGGAATATTGCGTGATGGTTACTCAGAACGTACCAGCTGTCGCTTGTGTATCGGCTTGGTTTGGAGGGTGCATGGCAGGTGCTTCAGTTTTGTTCTCTATTAATGGGTAATTGTTTCAGTTTGTGTATGAATACTCACTGTTTGTTTGGGTATGATTGTGTGATGTGTGAAAATATTGTTTGCTTTTTTTTTATAGCATAGGAGGCAAACGAGCAGTTAGGTCACCTGATGTACAGTGAACACCAACGCCCACAGACATCCGTAACACCAGAGGTCTAGCAGATGCGTTGCCGACCTTTGAGGAAAGAATAAGCTCTTTTCTTGAAGATCCCAAGGTCGTATCAAAATCAAAATTAAAATCAAAATCAAAATATTTTTATTCAAAATAGAATTTAAAAAATTGCTTTTTGAACGTCAAAAAAATTCTACCATATCGGTCCGGAAATACCGAGGGGGGCAGCTGATTCCATATTGAAATTAATCTGCTTTTTTGCTCTGATGATAATGGTCTATTTGCTCTGATGATAATGGTCCTGGTTGTGATTGTAGGTGTACTATATACTTCTGTTACATACCTATTCATTATTTATACTATTACTTATATCATTATTATTTATACTACTGATTACTTGTTCTTGGCGTATTTGCAGTGTTACTTCTTCTATCAATTGGTTTAGTTCTTCTTGAGCTATTAATTTATTTCTTTCGATTATTCTTTTTTGGTCTAATACTCTTTGTTCTGTTACCGTAACGTAAGAGACGTTACGGTGTGCGGTTTTGGTCGGTTAAATAGCTCTAGTATAATACATTTCAAAGATAACAATTTGTTCTTGTGTTGTCTTACGATTTAATAAAATTTATCAAACGATATCTTGTGCCGCACTTATTAAATATATTTCATTTTTTTATTTTGAACATTTTTTTTTGTGGCATAGGGGGCAAACGAGCAGTCGAAGCCATTTTCATGACTACCTACCCCCACAAACATCCGCATAGAGGCTATACAGATGCGCTGCCCTCCTTTCTCCTCCCATCTCCATGGGCCACCGGATACTTACACACCGCACGAAACGCAACAGCACAGCTGTCACTTTATGCCAGTCTTGTGTAAGCGAAATGTACCTCCCCGGTCGTGCCGGCCCAATGCGGCTGCATGCAAGCATGAAGTGTGGCACTACCTCTTACTAAATTGCATATAGTGAGTCACTATAGCCATCATACTTCGTTCACTATAATTATAGTATTTTCAAATTTTCAACGAAGTATGTACTCGTAATTTATTCTTCTTGTCTTCATTTATATATATCGATTAATTTGCATAACATGCATGATAATTAATCCCAATTGAGCTTGTATTTTAAACGTTTTTTATATGTTTATTATTATTATTATGGATGAAATGTATATTTTTCTTTACTTTCGTCGGTGTGCTGATATGCACGGGCATAAGCCAAGATATATCAAGTTCTAAAATATTATTATGTAAAGTGGAGGGGGGGTACGGGATTTGTTGTTTGTGCTGAAGATATTGGAGTTCCTGTCTGTAGAAAGTTTCTGACAAACCGGTTGTGTTTAGGATTACTGCTTTCTGAAGGTGATAGGTATTTGATAGTAGGCCTAAGGTTTTTAATGAGTCGTGTAACCGTTTATTTTTGTTTTTACTATTATTATTCCAGCCAATTTCTATAATGTCGCTGATA
Organism: Calycopis cecrops; assembly: GCA_001625245.1. Taxonomy (NCBI): domain Eukaryota; kingdom Metazoa; phylum Arthropoda; class Insecta; order Lepidoptera; family Lycaenidae; genus Calycopis; species Calycopis cecrops. The sequence goes on from LUGF01024522.1 coordinate 43,993, forward strand.
GATCCCAACAAGGACAACGGCGAGTTTTGGAGAGAGACGCACATACTTACGTTGGTGAGACAGTATGAGGAGAAGGTCGGTTACGATGTATCCAAGTTTTTGATGAAGTATGATGAGAGCCAATTGGATATACCCAGCCGCAGGACCGTCGGGCCAATGTGCAAGAGGCAACTTGGTAATCCGTAGATGTAATTAATTAATACCATAAAAAAAAAAAAAATTATAGTATAAGAGGGTAAACGACCAATCGGAGCCCCCATCTGCAAAGAGGTTATGCAGATGCATGGCTCTCTCTTCTCCCTCACAGCACGAAACGCGACAGAGCATCTGGCACTTACAGACATACTACTTCAATCAGACAGCCACGCTTATCACTTCATGCATGAATAGCAGCTGGGTTTCGCCCTGTCTCCCGCGATCGGGGCGCACCATCGCATGCGTTGGCGGTGGGGCCGCAGAGGAAGAGATGCGACCGTCCTCCCTGCGCCCTGCGGCCGTTTGGTGGTTTGCCGCGGAACCAAAGAGCAGATCCGCCGCTGGGTGTGGGAGATCGATGCCTGTACGGCGTAAGCTTTGTAGGCTTCGGTTTGCCCACTACCACGGTCCCTGGGCGGCGGTCTTGGGGTTGGCCCGTCGCCCTGCGGATTACGGAGCTTGGAGATAAGGCGCGCCGTGCTGTTGGAGGTGAGCTCCATGCTCTTCTCTTGGCGCCCGCCGCTTGTTCGTGTGACTGGCGACCCGCGGACGAGGGCAGTGGGTGGTGCATCCATTTGGTGGCTGGATCTAGGTGGAGGCTGGGCCCCGTAAGGTTTAGAATAGAATAGAATAGAAAAATAGAATAGAATAGAAAAATCTTTATTTAGGAACATACATTTAGGGGCTTTAAGATCATTTTTTGACCATAAAGGGGCCCCCTTTCAACTCCAAGGTCTCCAACTCCGGGCCCGGCCGCCAGAGCTCCCTCCGCTGGCTGCTGCTGATGATGTTGAGTTATTTTCCAGATTTCCAGCAGTGTCCGCAGTGCCCGCGCCTGACCAACCTCACCGAGTGCGAGCTGTTTCGAGATTCTTGCAAGTACGTTTGACAAGCTGAATGTGGATTTAACATTTTTTTTTTTGTTTTAGTCAGAGCCATTTTCATGACTACCGACGCCCATATACTATATACGCCTATATACTAATATTATAAAGAGGAAACCTTTGTATTTTTGTATGTTTGTATTGAATAGGCTCAAAAACTACTGGACCGATTTCAAAATTTATTTTACCATTACTTAGAGGGATTCTACCGAATCCGTATAGGCTATATTTTATCCCGGAAAATAGATAAGATTTTTCGTGGTAGTGAAAATTGTGGAGTAAGTCGACGAAAAAACTGCCATACGCTAACGATTCTCGCGAACGCCGCGCTGCCTATATGGTTGAATTGTATAGAAAAGTTGTAGAGCTCAATAATACAAAACAGTCCGCAATAGTATAAACCAAACATTTATATTTTAGCCATTATAACCACTTTTCCATAGAATAAAAGTAAATAAAATTATTAGCCTATGTTTATTGATCATATTATCGTCAAATACTAATCCTTATCCAAATAAACTATTTACTGAACAAGATTGTTTCAATAGCTATACATTACTTTTATTTTATTCCAATCAGACAATCCATTCAAAAGATATTACGAATTTAAAATTGTAATTGGTATTCAAATGAATGACGCCGTCTTAATAAAAAATGGCACAACTAACATTCGCCACGAAATTTTGTAATATACATTTTGGGAATCATGATCCGATTGCTCGTTTGCCCTGTAATTGTATAAAAGTAATGTGACGCAGGGAGCGGCGAGTGAATGCGTCCGAGCACCGCTGGTACTGCGACAACAAGTACGGCAAGTGGAAGGCCATGTTCTTCCCCGCGGACTACTCGCAGTGCCGCTGCTGCGACGAGTGCGTGTTCTACAGAGGTGGGCTGGCGTTACAGATTAAAGGTCAATTCACACCAAAAGCGAAGAATTTCGCGCCTTCCGCGCGGATTCCAGCGACTGCTCGAGCATTCGCGGGAATCCGCGCGATTCGTTCGAGTTTTTCATGCGATAATAAGTATTATTGTAATGATATAATAATATAAATAAAGTTGAAATTCATATGACATATAAACTGCGTTCCGCTTCGCTGCCCTTCGCCGCGCTTTTGGTGTGAATTGACCCTAATAATACCCTTAAAACACACTGTAACTAGCAAGTTGCATGATCGCAGGCATATAATTATTTTTTTTATGTATGCGATAGTTTTTCCGTAGTGTGCCACAAACTGTAATGGTTGTGGAATTGTCTATGAGCACGGTAGCTTTGGTAAGGGCTCGCTTCGCTCATCCCAGTTATTTGTTAGTTTTTTGGTTCCTAAGAATGATAAATAGTGATAGATAGACATAGTATTCGGGATAAGTATGATTAACAAACATACATATAAACTTTTGCAAATATCATATTAGTAGTACTGTAAGAAGTGAGTACGTCCAATGTCTATACCTATACCTTCCATCATAAATAATATGTGAATTTATAGAGATGGATCAGTCGTGCGTCTCGGATGAATACAATTTCGAAATGGAAGAATTCCTGCCAGTGACCACCATCGGTTTGTATTTGTCTGAATAACTACTTAATTATTCTCTAGTCTTATGTTTTATATTGGAGTTATTGATATCTACTGAATGTCAGAGTGATAATAATAATGTCGTCCTAGCCGATTTCGGCTACGGCGGCCGTCTATATAGACGAGCCATCTGCGCAGAACGTATTATACACGTCATGTGTGCGCGAAAACACTCGCACTCTCTATATCCTCATTATCCTATTCCGATGAGACAACAGTGAGAACACGACGTGTGAGCAATCAGGCGCAGGACCGACGGCTTGACGAGCTTCGAGGCAGATTGACATTCAGTGGGTGAATAAACCAAGGGATGACACTGAAATAAGTCAGCGTCTGACTGCATTCCCATGCTGCATGTCAGAACAAACAGCGATCGAATTCACCTAACCTGTCCTGGTCGCTCAAGTAATGATATCTTACAATATAAAATACTAGCTTCCGCCCGCGGCTTCGCTCGCATGGATTTCGGACTTCAAAAGTGAAGTGTTTTTACAAATAAACCTTCCTCTTGAATCACCCTATCTATTAAAAGTTCCATCAAAATCTGTTGCATTGTTTTAAAGATCTAGACATAGAGACACACAGACGGCGGAAGACGACTTTGTCTTATACTAAGTAGTGATAGTAAAATTTATAACCATAATTATATTAGGCAGTGGAAAGTGTTCTAAATGTTAACCAAGCTTAGTATTTATACACCACAAAAAGTTTCATGCGAATCCGTCCAGTAATTTCGGAGATACCTGGACAAACCGACAAACAGATTTAATTAATATAATAATAATAAATTAGAGAATTTAAAAAAACATTGAAAGTGTTTTAATAGTACAACATAGGTATATTAACAATAAATGATGATGATGAAACTTTTAAACGTGGACCCACCATAGCGTTGATGATTTCAGACAGGCGTTGAATTCGTCAGCCGGTGTGCCTCTTTCAATAACTGGGAGCGTTTATATTCGTATATATAATATATTATATAATAATTCGTATTTTTTTACCTTCCAAGTAACCATCGAAATATCCATATAAAATTTCAACCCAATCGGTCAAAAATGAAAACCCAAAACGAAAATTTTTTTTTTTCGGGATAAAAACTATCCTATAGGTATGTTATAACAGGTTCCCTTCTAACCATATGACTAATTTCATGAAAATCTGATAAGTAGTTGTAACGTGAGGGAGTAACAAATAAATTAAAATCAACATCCCATAGCATCCCACAGGAACATTTTTTCGGGATAAAAACTATCCTATATGTTAATCCAAGTTACCCTATATGTGTGTGCAAAATTTCATGGAAATCGGTTCAGCAGTTTTTACGTGAAGAAGTAACAAACAAACAAACAAACAAACAAACAAACAAACAGACAAACTTTCACATTTATAATATTAATAAGACTAGTGGAAGGCATAGGCCTAAAACTGCACGTTTTGAATATGAGAATAAAAATAATTGCACATCTCCGGTATTGTTATAAAGAAAATTCGTATATTTTGAAAATCCCATCCCTCCCAATCCCAATCTCGTGGTAGAACTATTTCCAACTACTGGGTAGTTGGAAATAGTTCTACCACGAGATGTGAATGTATAGTATATAGAATAATACAATATTATATATAATAATAATATATAAATATAATAATAGAATATATAATATACTATAATAGAATATTGACGACCAGGCTGGCGCGGCGGAAAAGGCTAGGATAAGTGGAGCATGCTGCGCCAGGGGTCGCGGGTTCGAATCCCGCCTTGGTCATGGAGGTTTATCTATATATTGTATGTATTTTTATAATAAAAATCTTAAATATATAAAGTATATTAAATATATTTTGTTGTCTTTTTTTTATGGTATAGGGGGGCAAACGAGCAGTTGTAGCCATTTTCATGACTACCGACGCCCATAGACATCGGCATATAGACTATACAGATGCGCTACACCCCTTTCTCCTCCCACCTCCATGGGCCACCGGCTACTTACACACCGCACGAAACGCGACAGCACAGCTGTCACTTCACGCCGGTCTCGTGTAAGCGAGAGGTACCTCCCCGGTCGTGCCGGCCCAATTCGGCTGCATGCAAGCATGCAGCGTGGCACTACCTCTTATCGTAACCTATGTACCGTGTCTAGTACAAGTAACGCAAGTCCTTACGGTACTTAGCACGAGGCTAGGCTAACGTGGTGTGTAAAGTCCACATATATAATTGTAAACCGTGTCACCAAAGATTTCAGGGCCGGCTGCAACCCCTACTGGGGCCACCCGGAGCAGGAGCTGCGCGCGCTGCGCTGCGACGCGGCCCTGCGCAGATGTGAGTATGAGACTGAACTGTGCTCCGACGGTGGCTTGGAAACTAGCTTTTTTATAGCGTACTGTGTGTCTAGTGGAAATATCGAGATGAAGAATAGACTGGCCGATTCTCAGACCTACCAAATAGGTACACTAAATTTCATGAGAATCGGTCTAGCCGTTTCGGAGGAGAGAGGAATTAACATTGTGACACGAGAATTTTATACATATATACCTATACATATATTAGAGATTTTTTGTTATAGGTAGTATAGAAATAAAGAAAATATTTTTTACCATATCCCACAAACTTTTAATGGGACTTGGCAAAAGATTACAATTTATAACACGTAATAGAGGGGAAACCGAGCAGTCGGAGGTTTCATGACTACCGACGCCCATTGACATCCGCATAGATGTTATACAGATTCGTTGCCACCCTTCCTTATAAATAAGTTATTAGGTGGGAGGGGCCACAGTAAAAAAAGGTAAATTGGGATTCTAGAGTGACTATCACAAGTGCGGCCCTTGCCTGGCAAAAGGTTGACGACCGCAAAAGGTTGACAGGTAAACGTTTGTTTCTCAGGTGTGCCCGTCACGGTGGCGTACCTGCCCAACGACACGGTCTTGTTGTGAGTACACTTGTGCACGAGTAGTTAAATTTGAATTACAGAGAAATAAAAAAGGTGTGTGCTTTAGACCACACAACTGAAGTAAAACTTAATTATTGATTTAATACACAAATTCACTACCGTAGTTACAAGGACATAACATGTCGTGTGATATTTATTTTTTAAATACGTAAAAGATTCACTTAAATCGATATTGAATTTGAATGATAACTTGTATTGGCCTCGCCCGATGTGTGATTTTTGTAACGCTCTCGCCAGCTTACACTTCAGTCAAGCGCGCGTATAGAAGTTTTACTGCGAAAACTTTTCACGTACCTAGAGTAAAAATTTGCGCAGGCATTACTATAAAATTTGACGTCATGGGCATGTGAAGTGACAGCTGTGCTGTCGTGTTTCGTGCGGTGTGTGAGTAGCCGGTGGTCCACGGAGGTGGGAGGAGAAAGGGGGGCAGCGCATCTGTAGTCTATGCAGATGTCTATGGGCGTCGGTAGTCATGAAAATGGCTACAACTGCTCGTTTGCCCTCCTATACCATAAAAAAAAAATG
>LUGF01024522.1:71223-94771 GCA_001625245.1 Calycopis cecrops
GCCCTCCTTTCTCCTCCCACCTCCATGGGCCTTTCTTCCTCCCCTCTAATAAGCCCCCGCTAATCACAAACCGCCCGAAACGCGTCACCATAGCTGCTTTACGGCGGAGTCAAGTCAGCAGGAGATCCCGGTCGTACCGGCCGAACGACGCAACAATGGAGACTTCTATTGTAGGAATTTTTGGAGGTAAACGCAACTGCAAAACCCCTGGTGTTGCAGATGTCTGTGGGCGTCGGAAAACACCATCATCACGGTGACCCGACTGCTCGTTTGCCCCCTGTACTATAAAAAAAAAAAAAGGTAATCCCTTAAGAAACTATTAGAGGAGCGTGTGAATGATGTGGAGTAAATCGTAGGAAACATTAACCGGTCGAGTACAGCGCAACGCTTTAACGCGCTTGTGTCGTCCCTTTGTCTCAGAATAGTTCATGGGCGTCGGTAGCGTTTGCCATGTTTGCCATGTGGTTAATCCAACCCTGCTTACCGAATTGCAGGTAATAACTCTTCGCTTACACGATACTTATTATAATTTAAAAACAAGCGTTATATTGAATATTTAATTTAAAATGAATTGATATTTGCACTAATTAATGTCGACGAGCCGCTCTGGCCGGCCGCCAGGCGAGCGGCTTTTTCTGCGCAAATTGTTGGATAAAGTCTACTTTGTTTTAATTTAGAGAATTTGGCACGCGCCCCCGGAACTGCGGCACGTCTCAGGACGCTGATGAAGGAGGTCGGACGGTTCCGTCACGACCTCGTGGTACACTATTCATTATCTGTGATCTATATGAGTTATATACACGCTTACCTACTTATTAAACACCAGCATGCGTTCAGACATAGATAGCATCTTTAGAACAACGAACAACATATTTTGTTCTATGACATTTCATAATTCGCTATTTTATTTTTTATTCAAAAATAAACAAGAATAAAAAATTTCGGGCGAGCGTTATAAGTGCGTCTAATAAATACGTAAGATAAGGTCAACAACCCGTTTAGCGTGCGGCCGAGGAACGCGACGGGTGTGGGGGGGGGCTCTATCAGACGTCCAAATGCGTGACCCGCGCGAGAATTACGAATGTCACCACAGTACATTAAAAATTAAAAAAATCGTTTAAAATTAATTTATTGAGCTGTGTCAAAAGTCGTGGAACAAATGTTGTAAAAAATGCTATCTATATGTCGCAGTCGGATTGTATAAACCGCCGTATTATATTACGGCTAGCCATTTAGACAAACAGGGCCGTTTTGTAATGCGGCGGGTCAACGATTAGCCGGATCGAATACGGCTAGATCAAACTCCGCCAGAAAGTGTTCGCCGCTAAACGTGACTCAATATGGCTAGCCGCACAAACTATATAGGGATGGCTAGCCATAATGTAATAGTCCGTTTCATTATCCGCTACTTTGACAGACTTTTCCCAGTTTTAACACTCGCGGCGCTATTTGGCATCACAACAACAATGGCGTCAAATAAGGAAAATGTCTCACTAGAATGCTCGTGAGTATTCGTGAGTGTGGGAGGCTTAAGGGTGTAATAGCCTAAGTGTGATTTTTTAGAATCATACTTGGATGGGTTGGTTTATGTTAGACTATGTTTATACACAACGAGCGAGCGAAGCGAGCGAGTCCAGTGGATTGGCACAATGAGGCTAAACGTGAGCCGCCATATTGTAGGTATACCAATACAATCCGGCTGATCGTTGACCCGCCGCATTACAAAACGGCCCTGTTTTTCTAAATGACTAGCCGTAATGTAATACGGCGGTTTATACAATCCGACTGCGACATATATACATCTGAGAGCTTGCTGGTGTTTTACAAAACTTTCTGCATAATAACCTCGCTAGACTCTCAATAATAGCTGTTAATAGGTAAAAATGTGCACTTGTAAAAAACGTAATTGTCATTACTTTTTCTTTATGACACAGTTTAAAATGAGCTAGAAGAGGCTATTAATAATTAATAATAACATTTTTGTTAATCTTTTAAGTACACGGATCGCTCAGCACATCCACCGGAGGTACCTAAGTACGAGCATCGCAAGTTAAAATTTCGTAAATGTATTCGCATAAATGTAATCACAAATATAAGTTTACACTGTCGTCACATATAATAATTTACCACTTCTTATTCGTTTTACAGCGGCAATAGAAATACACCATAACTGAAAACTTTAACTGTGTAGTTACTATAACTGTTCGTGAGATACAGCCTGCTGACAGACAGACGGTCTTAGTAATAGGGTCTCATCCAAACCACAAATACCTAGTTAAGATGGATGGATTCGGTGGCCCATGGAGGTGGGAGGAGAAAGGAGGGCAGCGCATCTGTATAGCCTCTATGCGGATGTTTGTGGGCGTCGGTAGTCATGAAAATGGCTCCGGCTGCTCGTTTGCCCTCCTATATCATAAAAAAAAAAAAAAAATAAGAATTCATCCGTTATTCGTTACATGTCTAATAACAATAAAGATAGTCTATATTCTATTCCGTCTGTGACATCAAGTCGAACTACAATATTTTATATATCTTTGATAAAGTTTTCATATGTAAATTTAGGGTTTTCGCCATAGATTAAGAGTTCGATTCGTGGATTTTCGCTAAAGACAACCTCCGTCCCCTCCCCCGCTCACTTGCACAAACCATCAAGTTTTTAACCTGACGAACAACAATAATTTTATATCTGCCACTGCTTACATTCTTCTATATGCATTAATGGTAATATGGCTTAAAGCCAGCACAAGTAATAAATGTGACTATAAAAGATACTCGATCATATTTGTATGCAAAAACACAAATATGATCGTAGCTGCCGAATAAAAAATGTAGTAAAATCTTGTTTTTGTCGTTAAACAACTACTAAGCGAACGCGCTATTTTTGCAACAGTGAATGAAACACAGCCATTTGACAATATAAACTTTTTTATATAGTTTATGAGGGCAAAGGAGCTGTTGGGGCCATTTCTATGACTACCAATGTTCTCCGCTTTTCTGCCACCCTCCATGAGCCACCGGCTACTTACACACCGCACTTTACGCCGGTATCGTGTAAGCGAGAGGACATCCCCGGTCGTGCCATCACAATTCGGCACTACCTCTTACTCAGACATAATACAGAAGTCATTCGACATAAAACATTTCTACATTGGACAAGGGTTGAATCAGACTTTTACGCGACTTACTAACATTACATTATTTATCTGACAGTAGTGCTAAGTCGATTTATTGATTAATCGTTTGCTGACAAGCGAAAATTTCTAAAAATGAAATATAGAAATTAAAAAAAAGTCGGTGCAAGTTCCCAGAATGTTTCAGCATGTTCAATTACCTGCATGACATACGCAGCACAGAATCCGCTTTGTTGATAGGTAGCGTCGGCGAAACTCGAAATGTTTCACACATTTTACTGATTTAAAAGCAGTGATCATTTCAAAATTAGCCTAGTATCTATTTATTATTACTTAAAATTTCTTATAAATAATCATTATATATAATTAACGACCCGAGTAACTTATGGACGATTGAAGAGATTTAGTCATTTATTAAATTAAGTAATTATTTTTTATGGTATTTTTTATTCTGGTTTATTATTGTAATTTAAATCGCGAAAACCTCGACATCGATACAACCTCAACGAACAAGTGTAAGTTATGAATGTGTATGTGTGTATGTATTATCAGCTTTATATAAATTACATACGATTAGTTATTCTCGTAATTAAAGTATATTTGTAAAACCTACTTTATATTTAGTAAGTTAATGTCAAGTGGAGTTTCTATTAAAAATCATGAAGCCACTGCAGTGATTTCCTTACTTTCTAATTTTAAATTTCCTTACTTTCTGTAATACACCATAGAAAACAGAAGAGAGAGAGAAAGGTTAAAATTTAAAGGATGTATTTGGTGAATCGTTTGGTGAACTGGGTTCAATCGATGAGCCTCCTATAGACAAGGATAAACAGAAAAACAACACGGTTATCCATTTCCTTTCTTTATATTCTTAGTAACTGCAACATAAGGTTTCCATGTAATAATATTGCAACTGTTGATTGTAGACATTTCACAAATGGTTTTGTTCAATCTTCATAAAGTCTCAAACTTCGTCGTTTGAAATAAAGTCCAAATGACGAACAGATATATAACAACCCCGTGCTGTATATGTATACCTGAAACAAACAACACGAGTCACGAAAGTGGCTTAGTCAGTAATTGCAATAGTGTTCCCGTCCAAATTTCGGTTAAGGCGGATCCTTTTAATGATAACCGAAAAGGATTACCATAAAGGAGACTAAAAAATCTGGACTGAAATAAAAATATAGGGATTTTTGATCGGGTGATCGGGATAATAGTATTTTTTCTGACAGAGACAAACTGTTTCTTTTCCTATTTATTTTAAATATCCGTTTTGTCAGGACACTTTATCTTATTTCGGAATCGGTATCACACTATCCCGGTCGGCGCAAATGTACACGTGCTGCCCTCTATCTTCCCCTCCGTTCATGGGTAATAAAAATTTACAAACCGCACTAGTTGTGGCTTAAGCGGTAAAATGTGAGCAAGAACCACCTCCTTAGTCGTGTAGGCCAAATTTTGCTGCTATGTAGCATGACGCTAACTCTTCGTTAAGTCCATTCGACACAGTGAATATTTGTAAATGCTGTCATTTGTTACATATCGTCTACACGTATTCATTATTATTTAATACACATTATGTAGGTACTTATTTCAATATTTTTGCGTTCGTAGCTCATACCAAACTGGCCAATTTACTCTCCAATGCAATAGAAAATCTAATTACACAAGCAACATGCAAAAAATAATAAATTATTATTCAAACGAGGCAAATAATGGCGAAGGTTGTTCTATAATTAAATTAGCCGTTCTCAAAGGGTAAGTGCTATCGTGATGGCGGCAAAATTGCAAACGCGATCTCAATATAATGACATAACGGTCCGCCATCTTGGATGTCGTTCCAAATTTAAATATCCATTATCGTTATAATGTAAGCAAAGAATGCTGTTGGGAACACAATGGCAATTATGTATTTTGAATTATTAATTAAAGTATAATTCATTGAAAGTATTTAGACTTGTACTATTATTTTCCTTCAACATCGCATGTAACTATGGACCATTAATTGGAAGATCAATTGGTATATTGTGACAATTTTGTTGGTAAATAATACTTAAAAATAGTAATCGATTAATTATATTTGTATACTATCTTTTTATATATATTTATCGTGTGCGTGTATGTCACTGAACTCCTCCAAAACGACTGGCCCGATTTTGACGAAATTTTTTGTGTGTTATGAAGGGGATTTGAGAATGGTTTAGATTTAAAATTCAGCCCGCCAGATGGCACTGCATATATCGAATATACAATATTGTAGAGTAAAGTACACACGTACCTTATCATCATATTTTCCAATAATGACAAGACAACGTCTGTCGGGCAGCTAGTAATTTAATACTATATGCTAACGTAAATATTTACCTGTATTGGCGACGTATTTGGAGAGCATGGTGCGCGCGTGCACGGTGACGGCTGTGTCGGCGCGCCGCACGACGGGCGGGTCGACGTGCAGCACGGCCTCGCAGCGCACGCGCGTCGTGCCGCTCAGCGGCACAGCGAGCCGCAGCAGCCGCCAGGACGACTGCAGCCCGCCCGGCTGCGGGGCGCTCAGCTCGGTGCGCTGCCAGGCCTCCAGCTGGACAGATTATAGTATAGTGGACATACGGACAGTCGGAGATTTTTCATGACCACAGTCGCCCTTAGACAATTAGTACTAGTCGTGCCGACCCAATTCTGCTACATGCTGGCATGCAGTCGAATCGGACCGGCACGACCGGGGAGGCACCTCTGGCTCGCATGTTACTGGCGAAGTGACAGCAGTGCGTCGCGTTTCGTACGGTGTTCAACTTGCTGTCTAATACCTTAAAAAACCAGGCCAAGTGCGAGTCGGACTCGCACACCGAGGGTTCCGTAGGAACGGGAAGTATGAGCAAAAGTAATAGACGCTGAGAAAATTACACTTCCCTGCGACAAGTTGACAAACTTATATATGCGGGTGCTTGCATACATTTAGTATGAAACGAACTACATGCATAAGTTGGTAATGATTTTTCCAGTGATATAAATTTTATTTACCAATTTTTTGATTTATTCCTATATGTATACTGTAAGGCCTTACTTCTTGCCAAATTTCAGAATTCTAGCTCAACGGGAAGTACCCTATAAATTTTCGAATAAGTGCGTTTTCATACAAAATTTGTGCATAAATGGCTATAACTTTTTATTGCGTTAACTTAGAAGTGTGATTTTTTCAAGGCATCAAGACGTACCTGGCCTCCATATTTGACAAAATTTCAGCTTAATCCCTTCACACGTTTTAGAGAAAAAGGTCTTAACAGACGTACAGACAGACGGACAACAAAAAGATCCTATAAGGATTCCGTTTTTTCTCTTTGAGATACGGAACCCTAAAAAGATGTTATATAGTATAAGGGAGCAAACGAGTAATCGGAGGCATATTCAAGTCTACCGACGTCTATACACATCTGCATAGAGGTTACAACTTACACAGATGTGTTGTCCTTCCCTACGAACATCACTAGTATACCAGGTGTAAGCACATCACTAGTGTAGGTATACCTTCTGCAGCTCGTCATCGATGTACCAGTTGATCTCGGCGGGTGGTAGCGAGTAGTCGGCGGAGCAGTTGAGGGCGACCTGCTCGCCGGGCGCCGCAAGGCGGGGCGCGCCGGATATCACCGGGTCTCGGTCCGGCATCGCTGGAACAGATGTAGAGTAATGGGGGGAAAGTTGAAGTTCCGTCTGGAATCGCTGGAACAGATGTAGAGTAATGGGAGGAAAGTTGAAGTTCCGTCCGGCATCGCTGGAACAGATGTAGAGTAATGGGGGGAAAGTTGAAGTTCCGTCTGGCATCGTTGTAACAGATGTAGAATAAGAGGGCAACGAGTCGGTACCGGTCTGGCATCGCTGTAACAGGTGTATTATGTAGAATAAGGGGGGTTACGAATCGGTCGGTTTGGCAACGCTGTGACAGAATGATATAGAGGAAGGGGGGCAAAGAATAGGGGCTCGGTCTGACATCGATGTAACAGATATAGAGTAAGGCGGCAACTAAACGGAGCCCGGTCTGGCATAGCTTTAACAGGTTTTTTATAGAGGGAGGGCAACTAGACGTAGTTCTTTAATGATCTATGGCCATGGACATCCTCATGCAAGTGTGTTGCCGCCAGTTACTCACAGACCGCATGAAGCGCCACGGAACAGTTGTCACTTTACTGATTGGGCCTCACATGATACCAAGTTGCAGTGAGAGGTAGTGTCATGCTGCATTAGAGTAAAGTAGATACTTTCCGCCATCCCAGTGGCCCGGCCATAACTATAACACAGTTTTTGGGCCTTCTTCACTAATGGCTTTGTGATTAATAAAATGGCAGCAAGGCCAATGACCTAGGGATCTTCAAGAAAGGAGATCTTCTTTCCTCAAAGGTCGGCAACGCATCTGTTAGACCTCTGGCGTTACGGATGTCTGTGGGCGTAGGTGATCACTTTACAACAGGTGAACCAACTGCTCGTTTGCCTCCTAGGCTATTAAAAAAAAGGCAGGTTTACATTTTGAACTCTAACGTACCAACGACGGTCATGTACTTGGCTTCCCTGGCGATCTTGAACTTGGGTCCCTCCGTGGAGACCTCGCAGGTGTACGCGGCGCGCGTGGAGAGGGGGGGAGGCATCACGTGGAGAGTGCAGGACTCCCCCTGGCAGTCTCCCCCCAGGACTATGATGCCGGACACGTTGAAGAGGCGGATGGAAGGCTGGGGAAAAAAATACTAGATAGTGTAACTATTGGACACCGGTGGACTGTAGACCTGGTCAAAGTCACGGGAAACCGCTGGATGCAAGCAGCTTGTGACCGTGACTTGTGGAGGAGACCAGCAGTAGACGTCTTCTGGCTGTTGTAGGTGATGATAACGATGATGATGTATCCATAGACACTGATATGACGTAAGAGTATAACGGAGTATAACATACGGTTAGTAAAAGGTAGTGTCATAATGCACTGCAGCTGAATCTATATATATATAAAACTCAAACGTGACATAGCCATCTATCAACGCACAGCCCAAACCACTGGACGGATCAAGCTGAAACTTGGCATCCAGGTAGATGTTACGACGTACGCATCCGCTAAGAAAGGATTTTTAGTAATTCAACCCCTAAAGGGATGAAATAGGGGTTTAAAGTTTGTATGGATTTCTTAGAAATTAAACGCGGGTGAAATCGCGGGGCACAGCTAGTTCTCAAATAAGAGGAAACAAAAAAGTTCTCAAACAAAAAAATCACGCAATGCTCTCTAAATACAACAGCCAATTAAACTATACGCCAATATTTTTTTAAGGTATAGCAAACGAGCAGTAAATTTCGCCTCGGATGGAGTCTGCTACGGAGACCAGGGACCAAAATTCATGATGGTGCGGAAGACACTACAGTACGCCACCACCATTAAAAAAGTTCTTAACTCAGTAACACCTGCTCAAGATGACAGCCATTAAACGCACGACCGGGAAGGTAACTCTCGCTTACACGAGACTGACGTAAAGTGACTGTGCTGTCGCGTTTCGTGCGGTATATAAGTAGCCGGTGGCCCGTGGTGATGGGAAGAGGAAGAGGGGCAGCGCATCTGTACAGCCTCTATGCGGATGTCTATGGGCGTCGGTAGTCATTAAAATGGCTCCGACTGCTCATTTGCCCACTTATAGTATTGTTTTTTTTTAAGAATGAAAAAAAATGCCGATGGTGTCACAAGTACTAAACTAATACCTGCTACAAGAAGTTTCACTAAAACTGCCAGTGGATGTACTCAGTGCGACCCAGAACACGGAAATAGGACATAAGCTGTTTGGAATTATATTCGGGTCGTTCCAACATGTTGTGACACAAGATGGCTTTTACCGAAAATACGTTGATGCCACGTTAATTAGTTCGAGACTGATTAGACGACGTGACGAGTGGGATGATTGAACCGGCGCGTAATTACTAAATATATACGCCTATTAATAAATTTAATTATGCCTTGGTTTTGCTAGGAAAGTTTGCCGTAATATAAATAAATAAATAAATAAAAAATCCTTTATTTTGTACCAAGGCAACAGTAAAAAAGTCATCTTAATGCTAGTGAGATGCACAAAAATGGCGGTCTTACTGCTGGTAGCGGTCTCTTCCAGACAACCAGGTAGCTAAAGTGAGATACAGCTAATAACCAGGTAGTAATTGGCACAACAAAGTAATTTTACTTATATATTAAGATTATTACTTACTTATATAATATAGCGGTGTTTGACGTCGATACGTGACATGGCTTCTTAATTAAAGTTATATTTTGGTTGCAACGTTCACTAGTGACGTCATTTACCGCTATTATAATGACGTCATCGTTTCCCTAGGAAATCTGTTGGACTTTTGTAGGTACAGGTTACATTTGTTCACTGCGTGGCTAAATTATAACGCACGAAACGCGGCAGCACGGTCGCTTTACACCGGTGCCGTGTAAGCGAGAGGTACCTCCCCGGTCGTGCCGGCCCAATTCTGCATGCATGCAGCGTGCCTCTACTTCTTAGTAAAAACGTCGCCGACTTCTCGTTTGCCCCTATATACTATAAAAAAGACATGTCAAGAGCGACAGCTGTTCTGTCACTTGTTGCTGTGTGTGTTTCTGGTGGCCCATGAAGAAAACTCGCATACTGCTCGTTTGCCGCCCTGTCCTTTTTTTATAGCATAGGAGGCAAACGAGCAGTTAGGTCACCTGATGTAAAGTAAACACCAACGCCCACAGACATCCGTAACACCAGAGGTCTAACAGATGCGTTGCCGACCTTTGAGGAAAGAATAAGCTCTTTTCTGGAAGATCCCTAGGTCGTATCGGTATGTACTATGTCTTCAGAGGCTCGTATGATATGGTGGTACGTACGTTCTGCGAGGGGTTGTATCTGAATATCTCGTACATGTCGCGGTACCACTTGACGGAGTGCAGCCGCTGGTCGGCCATCTGGAAGTGGCAGGTCAGCTCGGCCGCGCGCCGCGGGTCCGCGTGCAGCGGCACCTGCAGCTGGCTGATCCTGTGGCCGGCTGCTGCGGCTGGGGTAAAAGAGAGAGATTAGAGTAAGGGAGTGCCGTGTGGAAGTGCCGTGTGGAAGTGCCGTGTGGAAGTGCCAGGTCAGCTCGGCCGCGCGCCGCGGGTCCGCTTGCAACTGGCTGGACCTGTGGCCGGCTGCGGCGGCTGGTGAAGATCCAATTATTTAGGGATAAGGATTCAATTACGTAAGCAGAATGTTTGTAGCTTTAAAAGCCTGCAGTCCGGTAATGCATCATTCGCACAACTACAACCAAAAGACGATAGCTCGTTTATTCCTCTATGTCACAAACAGACGTTTAGTAATTATTCCGAAATAGGCAGTTACAAAATATAATGTTTTCTGCATTGTTTCCAAGCATAGAGCATGGGATTTATAACAGTTTTTTTTTATGGTATAGGAGGGCAAACGAGCAGTTGTAGCCATTTTCATGACTACCGACGCCCATAGACATCTGCATAGACTACAGATGCGCTGCCCCCCTTTCTCCTCCCACCTCCGTGGACCACCGGCTACTTACACACCGCACGAAACGCGACAGCACAGCTGTCTTCAGTTTGTATGGTCTAAGCAGTTATAGCGTTTTGGTGAACACTGACACCCCTAAACACAATCGATAACCGATACCTATCCTTCTTACCTCAGGTCTCCAGGAACTCACATACCACACGAACTACCACAGCACAGCCAACCCACCGATCGTACCGGCCCATTTCAGCTGCAATGAAACATGGTACCTCTTGGCTTTTACTAGCCTAATCGTCCGCCCATTGAATGCATTATCTAAATACCGATAACTTCGCGAGGGTGAAACTGAGTATTAAAAACATATTAATATTCAAAAGCTAATAGTGGTCGTTACAAAGTTAATTAAAGTAAGTGTTGGCCGCTGGGGGTGTTAGTGCGCGTCGCCGCTGAAATATTGTTATTGCGAAATTTAACGCCCTCTCTCGCTCGTGCCAACTTGCCTCTCCCTCGCACAACGTCCCATGGCTGGCTTGAAACTGTTATAATGCACGTAATGGTATATTCCAATAATAAAATTAATTAAGAATTATATTTTTAATAATAGCTGCTATTCAAGTATTATACTCATCTTATTTTTGAAGTAAAACTTCTTTACGTGCGCTTGACTTGGGGAGTAAGCTGACGAATGCGTGACGAGAGCGTTACGAAAAGTGTGATCAGGATGAGCGAACGAGAATTGAGAGTGAGATATGTTAGTGAAAACAGAAAGAGAAAGAGTTACGTTTCCTATATTACTATAGGTGCTAGAAAGAAGCTCTCTCTCTCACAGCCGGCTATGTTTCGTGTATGAAGTGTTACTTTAGTCGTGTGTTCTAAAGCACACACATTTTTTAGTGCAGAGGAAGGCAAACTAAGAGTCTTTTGATTCTACCAGGGTTAGTATAGACTAGACTAGACTAAGACTACAAATTCATTCCAATCTGAGGTTATGCAGATCAGCCATTCCATTTCTCCTCAATGAAAAGTGACGAAACCGCACGATACACGATGTTATAGCTACTATCTCGCCTCTGAATATTATTTCGTACCCTCGTACCTCGTACCACTGCTCCCTGCCCTGTGGAAACTGTGTTGGGTCTCCAGGCGTGTTTCAAAAGTTTTTGAACTTTCTGTTACACGCCACGCCAAGGGGACCTTAGCACGCAAAAAAAAACCATTTCATCGATCAATCATAAGGTGTAGGGTACTTTGACGTGCTTTTTTATTTCATACTAGATTTCCACCCCGATTTCCCCCCTTTAAATCTATCCCAAGGGCACCTGACCTACTTCCTTTTACTGATGGTAATAACTTGACAAAGAATTGCCACCCACAGCAGGGAACATAGATGTCTACATATAGGTATACTCTTTTAAAACAATACCCTCTAACTTTAATTTTCACTTTAATGGAGAAACTGGACAGCTTCCCACATCGCTCCAGCATCCAGTCGGCTCGAACTAGCAAGTTGGTCTATTACGCATTTCAAAGGTTATTTTGAACCACTGCACTGTGACGAGTGATGTACGTAACTGTACCGTCTGAGACCATTCATTAGTCCTTCTTTCAATGATGAAGAGAAGTCAATGAGAGACTGAGACCGGGGGCCCGTCTCCGGCCGGCGCCTGTGGCTTTTTTGCTTTAGCACCTAATTGTTACGAGTCCATCACTGCTTGTGGCTATAAGTGTTGCTGTGAAGAATCTAAGGGTAAGCGGGCCTTCTGGTTATAACAACCTTGAAGCATACTGTGAACCTAAGGGGCGTTTCGGGTTTACCAATATGTGTCGAATCTTATTGTGAGGAACATGGTGGGATGTTTTGGCTTTAACAACATGTGTCGAAGTCTACTCTAAGAATCTAAAGGGTACTTCTGTTTTAGCAATATTTATCGAAGCATTCCTATAAAGAGGGGAGATATATAAATACCAAGGAGGCGTTTCAGCTTTAACAAGCTTTGTGTGTCGAAGCCTATTGAAGAACCAACGCAGGTGTTTCTCAAACCGTACACGGATTAAACATGGCGAACTCTCGTCTCCTGAGACGCGTAATTAGACTGTAACAAATAAATTCAAAAGAAGTGGGTCACCTGCTGGCGTTACAGTACATTAAACAATTTTAATTAAGGGTGCGGCTACAGCGTCAGCGGCACCGTCTCGGGGGGCGGCCGGTTGGTGTTTTATTAATTGTTATACAATTAATGAGGCGGGGAAATACGTTCGACTAGCTGTCGACCCCGGCTTCAACCGGAGCCGAAACCTATGATTCGAATTAAGAAACTTGGTTACAAAGAGTAGAGTACTAAAGTATGGTTTGCATAGAAAACTTTTACAATATAAGTACATACACAATACATATCATTTATAAGTATATCGATATCGTTTTATTTTATTTTGACTAATCGACTCTTACACTGCATTTAAGTAAAAACGTAATTTAGTTTAATTTATCATTTAATTTCACTTATTTAATAAGAGGTTGCGTTGCAGCGGAGTTGGGCGGCACGACCGCGGAGGTACCTCTTACACACGTACCCTTATAAACTTGAAAACCATTTAAAATTAATTAATTGAGTTATGTCGATGAACAAAAGTAGCTAACAAATATTGCTATTTGTCTGTATAGGTACCTTACTACGTAAGAACAGTAGTAGAAAGTAGGAACACACGAATTATAAAAAAGAATTGAAAAAATATAAACTTTTATTGTTACTGCAATAGGGTTTAATATCATATAATATACATTACGGAAATGAACTCAACACAGTATTAGAGAATTGTACATAAAATCGTACTACTGCGTTAGAGAATATTCCCTACTACGTTGTGTTAAACTCTTCGCGTCCACAGTAAAAGTCAGAAATAAAAAGGTTGTGCGAAAACTCATTTAGGGCTTAAAAGTATGCCAACCATTTCTTCGGCGAAATATAGTATTTTTCAAAATATGCATTAAAAATATAGTATACTGCAATAAAATATAGTACTCAGAGGGCCATATACTAGGTTTAGAATGCGTAGGCAGGCAAGGTTCAACTAAAAAAAATAAACTCATTGAGGCATGAGCAAACACTATTTTTCGCTTTTTGCAATATCATTATTTCAGTCTCGAAAATATAGTATTTTTGCGTACTACTACTACATACTATTTCTTTAACAGTATGAAATATAGTACAATGCAATATATTATAGTACGGTTGGCAACCCTACTTAAAGGGCAAATGAATAAATCCATGGCCCTAAATATAGTTGTGGTTATAACGTCCGAATGGCGGAAATGTGCACAGTGCAACCCTACTGTCTTTCGAGTTCGCTCTTTCGCTCTTCAGGACCGCGGGCTCCGCTCCCTACAAACATCTGCACATTTTTAGTATAATGTTTACATAGACTTACTGCTTTGTTTTTTCATAAAATGTGTCATAAAATTGAATGTATCTTAGATTAAGGGTTTGAAATGATTTTTCATGTGTAACAATGTAACAATTGGCATGGATTTCTTATAAACATTTATTCAATTCTATTCTATTTTAGTAAGAGGTAAACGCATGTTTCATTGCAGTCGAATTCGGCCAGTACTACCGGAGACGTAGCTCCCTCTCAGATACATGATAATCATGATATCGTCAATAAGTGACTAGTAACATTAAGTGACTAGTAACATTAAGTGACTAGTAACATTAAGTGACAAGTAACATTAAGTGACTAGTAACATTAAGTGACTAGTAACATTAAGTGACTAGTAACATTAAGTGACAAGTAACATTCAGTGACTAGTAACATTAAGTGACTAGTAACATTAAGTGACTAGTAACATTAAGTGACAAGTAACATTAAGTGACTAGTAACATTAAGTGACTAGTAACATTAAGTGACAAGTAACATTAAGTGACTAGTAACATTAAGTGACTAGTAACATTAAGTGAATAATAGCATTAAAGCCTTGTTCGCATTGGTCGAGTAGTTTAGTCCAGTAGCGAGTAATTTAGTAGCTAAACGTGTCTGAACACCAAAAATTTAGTCGAGTAATTAGTCAAGTAATTTAGTCAAGTCGATAGATTTCACTAAATTTTTTCGGGCGTGTAGCACCCCTCACCATGCGTCCGCGCTCACTCGATCGCCGGTGAACAGGGTCCGATCGCGTCGATAGTCGAGTGACGAGTCCAAAGGTCGAGTTGAGCTGTCAAAGTATCCATAGTTTGTTTTTATTAATCTCATAAATTATTATTCCCCTATTAATATTATTATACTCTTTAATTATAAGTGTCGAGTTCCAAATATTGGAAAACGAATGTTTAAGGAACATGAAGTCGCCACTTTATAAAAATAAACAAATAAAACAAAGTGCATATTTAAATTTAGAAAAAGAATTAAATATACCCGGAGAAAAATAAATTAAATTGAAAATAATAAAAATCAGGTTAGTAGGTAAAAAATTTAATTTCAAAGGCATATTATTTTTAATTATGATAACCGTTGCGTTTTACGTTGTTCATCTTGCTGATCTCAAATGACTTATGAACTGTACTCGCTCAAGGTGCGAACGACATTTGGTCGAGTCGAGTAATTAAGGTACTAAATCGATACTCCACTAGACTAAATTACTCGACCAATGCGAACAAGGCTTAAGTGACAAGTACCTAAGTGCTATCGTTTCGAGCAGTTTGAGCAGTCGTCCATCGGGGAGCATAGACTTCATCCCACGTTGCTGATATGTTTTATTTTCATTTCATTTCATTTATTTACTAATCGCCAACTAGGTAGACAATGTTTAATTTTTAAGTATCAACGGCAATGTTTTATCAATTTTGTACTTAGATCCATAAAATGAAAGATTGGGGACACTGGTGTTTAACGATATTTAAGTGGCGAAATGAAAGGGAATTTCGTGTGAAAGATGGAATTAAGTATTTATGAAACACTCCCTCCCCTCGTGGAGGGAAAAAGTGTTTTAAGTTCGGAGTAATTGCGGACAGCGCTTCTCAACATCGACGATTATATCTCACTTGTTATCAAATTAGGCGCAGACTAGGTTCATGATGATCTGCCGTTATCCGTCCGTTTAAGAAAATAGGTATACTGCATTGCAATAGAATTGGGCCGGCACGCCGGATTTTTTTTTATTAGTTAGTTTAAGTCGTTTATTAATTAGTGTTCACGCCAAATATGCATGGCAGCGCCATCTAGTTCTGAACGATTAATACGTCAAATAATACTGGCAAACTATAAAAAGTGCATATTTGTGACGTTCAGTGTTTAAAAGTGCATTTCCGGTTCCCGGATAAGACTTAGCGTCAAGGGACGCGTTCCCAGTTCTCTTCGGCCCGAACCACCGACCTTATCGGTCATATTGTATTTTTATATCTGAATAAATCAGCATGTTAATTAAATAATGTTTTAATTTAAACTTTCAAGAAGATGTCTTGAACAATTAGTTTATTTCGTTTACTATTTCATAACTGATTGCTCTGTTGAATTTTGTCATTACACATACTAATATTATAAAGCGGAACGGTTTTTGTGTGTGCAAGCGCTCATTTCGGGAACTATTTCATCAGACTTCCAAAATTCTTACGTAAGTATCTAACAAGACATTTACCAAAATTCTAAGTTATATGCCATCACTCTATGATAAATTGCACCAGAAAGACAAGCAAAACCGCAAAAAAGTGCTAGTTACAAATGAATGTTATTACTAGCTGGTAAATTATCTCATCAGTATTATTACTTTAATTATTATTTGGTACTTACCGAACAACCAGAATCTTAAACATACCCCACACCTACGATTCACGATACCTATTGCGACCTATGAGTCCTTTGACACATTGATGTATCTTAATTAAGTTTGATGTAACTTAATTAACTGTTAGAGCGTTGTCGCTTGACGGATCCGATAGCGGCGCTTGTGCTGATATCGAGACAGTAATGATGTATTATCCTGCGTCTTACATTATCCGCACAGATATCGGTACAGGCTAACGGATACTGGTATCAGATAGGCTAATGTGAAAACGCCGAAGCAATCGTTAACTCAAGCTCGTATAGTAAACATATAAAATACTAACAGTCTCTGAAATTTGAAACCTTATTTTTATAACGTAATAAATGGTTTTATTAATATTACGCCAATGCACAAAAGGCAACTACTTAGCGAAAACAAAACTATACCTTTGGTTTTTTTCGTAGATACAATATACAAACTTGAGAAATTGTCATTATTAATTAAAATAATATTTTAAATAAAGGAAACATACTTACCAACTAATGCTAGTAGTGTTATTAATTGTATTGTCATATTTACAACAATATTAAATTAACAAATGTATACAGTTACTTCAATCACCCTCACTGATAAAAAACAGAATCTTTAAATTCCACCAACGTCTTTTTCTAATCTTCATTTTATAACTATTTTAATTACAACACGATATTAAATAAAAACTTATTTCAAACACTAAAATCGTTCTAGAACAATTTCGTCAAGTTACCGAACGCGATCGTATTCTATTTTCAAATAAGTGACGTGTTCCACACGCTACGACTGCCCGCGCAATATTACCCTGTCTGGTCGGTTTTCCCGCTAGTGTAGCTCCATGGTTAGGGTAACACTGCACTGAGTTTAATTCTCTTGTATCTAACGCAAGAGGCTATAACTTATACTATTATTCAGCACAAAGATGCGCTTTGATATTGAACATCATTATTAATAATTATAACCGTTGGCCAACAATTTTAAAGATCAATACAAATGTTTGTGTTATTTTGTACAAATGCAATATTCGTTAGGTGTATCTGCCCCATTTCATATGATACGACGGCGTAGCAATGGTATATCTGCATAGCTGATGGCCTACGTATTACGTAGCACCATGTAGCACTTACCACATAATGTTATGTTATGTTTAAAGAAGTTTTTAGTAGAATCTTGTGTGTGTTTTTCATATACAACTATGTCTTATTAAGGCAATCAAATAAAATGTATCGTTTCTCTTTTTTTATGTCCCAAATTTGAGTTCCCTATAACGGTGTTTTTAATAGATAGACTCTTGTCTGTACACTAGTGTACTTCCCATATTTTTCTTCTCTCTGACTGGCTTCTGGTCTAGACGTTTTTTGATTTTGCTCCTATATTGTAACAGTTTAAGAGCAAAAAAATACAATGTATTGACTGTTTAACATTTTGAATTGTTTTAGGTTAGCAGCAACGGCAAAACAAAAAAAAATCTTATTAATTATTATCTTTAATAAAATATAAATCTTCTTACGTACAGCGTTTCAAGTTGCTGTAACAATCGCAAACCGCGCGTTTTGCTCCCGCAGTGCGCGGAGGCCCTTCGAGTCATGCGCTCTGTAACTTAATTTTCAGTTCGGTAATGGGATTAAGTTTTTAAGTTTAAGGTACGAGTCTGATGTGTTGGACGGCGTGGGGAGATTGGCGAGGGGCGTGTTCACCACTGTGAGCCCGCGTACCGACTGGGGACTGGAACGTCGGGGATTTGTGTAACAGCCCTTGCTGCATTGCACCCGAACTGGCTTGTGCAGCCGATGTCCCAATTAGCATCGTCTTTCGTTTATGATACTTTGCTGTCTTTGTTGTCCCGTTTTGTGCGCCTTGTAAGAATCCGGGTGGCAAATAAGCAAATTCACGAAGATTTTTTTCCATAGTATAAAGTGGGCCAACGAGGAATCGGAGCCATTTTCGTATCTGCCGACGCACATGGACATCACCATAAAGTTTATACATATGCGCTGCCTTCCTTCGTCCTTCCTCCTCAATGGGCCATAAGATTTTCACACACTGCGTGAAGCGCGACAGCACAGTTGTCTCTTTACTCTAATATCGTGTGATCGAGAGGTACCTCGATCGTGCTGTCCCAATTCAGCTGCAATGCAGAGTGGTAAAAAAACAGACAAGGCTTCCAATAGCAGGTCATGTCAGCTATGTGAACCCATAAAAACAGACAGGGCTGCCGATAGCAGGTCGTGTCAGCTAGATAAACTCATAAAAACAGACAGGGCTTCCGATAGCAGGTCATGTCAGCTATGTGAACCCATAAAAACAGACAGGGCTGCCGATAGCAGGTCGTGTCAGCTAAATGAACTCATAAAAACAGATAGGGTTGCCGATAGCGTGTAGTGTCAGCTATGTGAACTCATAAAAACAGACAGGGCTGCCGATAGCAGTACGTGTCAGCTATGTGAACTCATAAAAACAGATAGGGCTGCCGATAGCAGTACGTGTCAGCTATGTGAGCTCATAAAAACAGATAGGACTGCCGATAGCAGTACGTGTCAGCTATGTGAGCTCATAAAAACAGATAGGGCTGCCGATAGCAGTACGTGTCAGCTATGTGAGCTCATAAAAACACACAGGGCTGCCGATAACAGGTCGTGTCAGCTATCTGAAATCATAAAATCAGACAGGGCTGCCGATAGCAGGCCGTGTCAATTAGGTGAACTCATAAGAAAAGGCAGGGCTGCCGATAACAGGTCAATGTATTCAATGCCCCAAAAGACCTTGTTATATTTTCTTATTCTTCACTTCAAGAATGTAGATATTATACGTATAGTTCAGTAACCCACTACAATAGACATTGAGCACAAATTAATTTAGGAAGTGCCTAGAGTTTTAACATTCAGGACGCGTACGGCGGGCAGAATTTTCAAATGGCAGAGCTTCAGTTGTAGATAATTAAAAATACTCCAACTTTATTATCAGTTCAGTCCCAAGGAACAGAGAAGACTAGCGTTCCGTGACTCCAGCAGTCTGTCTGACAAATCTAAGTCGGATTAGCAAACCGAGAGTCCCGTACCAAAGTGAGGTACGCCAATTAATTTATTTATGGTCAACAAAGTTATATTTGCGGGGGCCCGCATATGTTTAATATAAAATTAACTACATATAACGTCGATTAAAGCGAGAAGCACTAAATGAAACAATGATACTATAATTAAGTGCCTGTTAAGAACGTTTACGCCTTCCTACGCAGTTTGTCTTGAAAACAGTACTTTCAAACACCTTAAAATCATGAACCACTTATCTGATATCATATGTTAGTTACTAATACGTATGCATTCTATCATAATAAGCATAATTACTTATTAGATATTTTATTAATTTCCCTTTTAGCGTCAAATTCGAAGCTCCAAAGATAATAAAAGTACTGAAATATAATTAACAAAAAATAATAACCACTTGATAACATCCTTGGGATAATAGTTAGTACAAAAAATCTTTGGTTTTGGTATCTTATATGTGAGAGATTAAAATTTAAAAAATGTAAAATTTTAAATGTCTCGTTCGACGATATACCTTATTTAATTTGTAAACTTCATTTGGACTGACCTGTCGTGACCTGCGTAACGATTCGGCGACGCACGACGTCGATTTGTACCGACACGATTTATAATTATTAATTATAAATAATTATTAAAATCAATTATCAAAATATTATAAGTGCTTTTTATATCTAAATGTCTTGAATTATGCTGATTTTTAGTTTTTTGCATCCTGAAGTTTAATTACACGAACATCTATTAAACAATTAATGAATGTCGATTTCGCTAGTTCTTACGTACAGTCTATATTAATTTAAACCACTTATTTCAGCTATATACCTATTTCTTATTTGTATGAGTAGTTTTCTTATCAAGAGTAGTGAACATCGAACTATTACTGAACCCCTATTTGCAACGATGTAGCCGTCCCTTAACGGCAGTGTTTCAGAGACACTCTATCCAAGTCCTCTGTTGACAATTAATATAGATACTCAAAAATATATTACGATACTCAATAGCAGCGGCATCGCAGCCTACGCAACCACCTATAAAGAAAATCCTATATTTGATAGGCCATATTTTTGATGGCCTATATTTTGCAGGCAATCAAAAAATAATTACTAGAGGAGAATAAATGTGCGAAAGGGACGAAGATAGTCGCCATTTTGCAGACATTCGTCATAAAAGTATAGAGGCAGAGATAGGGATCACCCACCCCGTGTGAGTATTTAAATTTTAAGTGTCCGAAGAAAGTGTTATATATTTAGATGGCGTCTTTTTGAGAGGGTTATTTTGGTAGTTTACTCTATAAAAACGGTTTAAGACACGCAGCATTATGAAAATTGAACAGTGAAATTGTATGAAATAGCGATCGAATCATAAAGATTACCAGTATAACTACTACCGCACTAGCATCTCTTGCCCACCTCTCACTGTGTTCGCCCAGTAAAGATCAGTGGCATGTCTGACACACAGAGCTGGTTTTTGTGTAGTCTGTGGACTGTGGTAAAGAGCTGCCACTACTGATAATTAATTAGTAAATTTCTACTTATATTTTATATACCTACTAGCTTCCGCCCGCGGCTTCGCCCGCATGGATTTTGGACTTCAAAAATTATTCAATATTTTAAATTATTATGTTATTCTGATATGAAAGCTTCATGAATATCCGTTCAGTAGTTTTTGTGTGAAAGAGTAACAAACATCCTTACAAACTTTCGAATTTATAATATTAGTAGGACGTATAAACTTCTCGTATCACAATGTTTTAGTTACCATACTCCGCCGATGCCGACCGATTCTCGTCAAGTTTGTGTGCATATCGGACAGATCTGAGAATCGGCTAACATCTATTTTTCATCTCGATATTTCCACTGGTTCGAAACTTAAGAGGGTGAAAATGGACTCCTCAGCTAGTAGAGCTATAAATTCTTGCAGCGGATGGAACAGGAATCCAAAAGGAAGGGAGGAGGAGGAAGGGGGGCAACGCATCTGTATTATAACCTCTATGTGGATGTCTATGGGCTTCGGTAGGCATGGGCACAGGTTGCTAGTTTGCCCCCATTATACTATAAAAAATAATGACAGATAAGTCGACCTCCTTCCTCCTCCCACCTCCATGACCCGCCGGTCTCATACAATTTCCCTTCTCACATTTATCTCATATCACTCTCTAACTCCAGAAATTCTTTAAACTTATCTGCCGTCCGCCTGAGCTTATCATTGAAGATGAAGTTGCAACCCAAGTTCAGTATCTTATTTCAGGCACTGGCGGATCTAGAACTTGTATTAACTGATTTGGCCGCCTGCCAGAGATCTCGCGTTACTTGTGATTGTTCAGCGGGGTGCGTGTATTCGGAAAGGGGTTTGTATCCGCAGGGTTTCTTAAAGTGCGGTCCATGGACCCCAAAGGAGTTTAGCATGTGTATCTGGGGTCCGCCGAAGGCTATTCACACACGAGCCCGCAGTTGGCATAGACCTTTTCTTAATATAATGATTTTTGAACAGGCATCCGTAGAATTATTTCAATTTTGATAATGGGCCGCGAATGCAATAAGTTTAAGAAACCCTGCTCTACCCGTTGAAGGAAAACTTATAATTAAATGTGTTGATTCTCCTCCATCTCTGCCCAGACAGTGGACCGTAGGTTTACATGTTCGACAGAGACTTGGTCCAAATAAAAGGCACAGGAGTAACTTTCACTTGTCTATTTCGTTAGCTTGTTACACAGGAAGAGAGATAAAACAATTGACAGTGTTGGCACGCGTGAAAAATAAAATAAACGTTATGAACTTAGATGCAAGTCGTTTTGCCATTATTCTGTAACATGTTGGTTTACCAACACCCGTACCCGTGCGATGAGAAACGAATGCTTTTTATCATAAGGTGAACGAGCAGGTTGCCTAAATGTTAGGTACATTAAATATGTCTAGATATATAAAAAACTGCTTAGACAAATATATATTATGACTAGCTGCGCCCCGCGGTTTCAACCGCGTAAGTCGCACAGCAACATTTTAATAGGGATAAAAAACTATGTGTTAATCCAAGTTACCCTCTATATTATGTGTGCCAAATTTCATGAAAATCGGTTCAGCAGTTTTTGCGTGAAGGAATAACAAACAAATATACCAACTTTCGCATTTATAATATTAGTAGGATTGCAATACTCGAATACTCCACAACACTAAACTTGAAAGTCGCAGCTAATGTACTTTTGACCCAAATATGACCCCGCCTCTGCGAGCCCCGGCCCCGGCTCAAGACCCGCGTTGTTCAGCTCAAAGAATCGCGCCCTACAATTTCTTAGTGTCGACAAAGACAAACATTTGAAGTACTCTCAAGGACTTAAAGCCTATACTTAGGCGAATGACTCCAATGGATAGACTAAGGGTCATTTTTAGTTTGCAGTTTGTCTGCCAAGGATTAGGCAAATTAGGGCTCCCAAAAATACGTGCAATACTGATTGAATATTGATTTTTTATAGTACTTATAAGGGGGCAAACGAGTAATCAATTGTCATAGCTACCATAGGCCTGGTTTATGGCGTGCGTGAAGTTTTTGTTTACCGGCACAAAAACGTCACGTACGCCATAAACCAGGCGGCAGGTCGTTGAATTTCTCGACGTTGTACATTGAAGGAGTTGTAGTGCTGGCCCTAGGAGACCTGGTTCGCGTATGTCTTGTTGAATTTGCTCTTGAACTGCTCAAATGTGTTGTATTCCTTCGCGTCCATTGCGGGAATAGTAACACATAATACAAGGAGGAGCATCATGGTGGCCGCGGTGCCGTGTGAACTATCAGTGACAGACATTCGCTTTCATGTGGATATAATCGATTAGTTCTCCAATTCGATTGCTAATCGAGTTAATTATGGTTTCACAGAGTGTTAAGAATGTGTTTGTTTCTATCTTTTGAAGTGTAGGTAAATCTTTTTCAGCAAATCTGAAAAGTTGGATGAAGTACAACTCTGTGCCTCCTGTGATGTGTGATGTAAGTCGATTTGTTTTTTATGTAAAAATAATCAGCAAAAAATTGCGAATTTTTTGGTTCAACTCAAGAATTTGCTATAGTTTCGGAGATAATATAGTGAAAAGTGTTAGA
>LUGF01024522.1:109993-136433 GCA_001625245.1 Calycopis cecrops
TCTGTCAGTGTGCCGGAACTGGAAACTTTATACGGGGCTTACTCCTTGCACGATGTAAGTGAGAAAGAAAGAAAGAAAGAAAGATAGAAAGAAAACATCTATTTACTAAGAGCCTTACAAATGTAAAATTACAGACATTACAAATTATAAGATGTAAGTGGTCCTTGTAAATCGGTCTCAAACTCGGCCGAAAATTTATGCGAGCAAATGCTGGCATAAATTGCCAGCGCCGGTCTTCCACTTGAGCCATTTGGTGAGGTCTTGGTCGTACCAACATATAACCTACAAAATAAAAGTGAGAAGTAAAGATTTTTAGAAATTTGACCCCTAAAGGGAACTTCTAGTTCTTCACTATGTGACGTAGACTTCATAGCAGGGCACCTTTTACTAGATGGTTTCCATACTGCTTAAATTATTATATTATATTCTAGTGAACCTCTCGATCGATACTGAGGTACGGTCGTAGCGGCTCATGCGGATGATTCGTCTAAATTTAATTAAACGCAGCAGGATCGAAGTAGATTTATATGCCTCAGATAACTCTCGCTCCTCCATTACGAGCCCTGCGCGGGGCGGACATTAATTACCTCGGGATAGCCGAGCCTAGCTTAGCTTATGCTCTATACACCACTCAGAATTAGACTCTATGGTATATACACCACTCAGAATTAAACTCTGTGCTCTATACACCACTCAGAATTAGACTCTATGATCTATACACCACTCAGAATTAAGCTCTATGCTCTATACACCACTCAAAATTAGACTCTATGGTCTATACACCACTCAGAATTAAATTCTATGCTCTATACACCACTCAGAATTAGACTCTACGGTATATACACCACTCAGAATTAGGCTCTATGCTCTAACCACCACTCAGAATTAGACTCTATGCTCTAACCACAACTCAGAATTAGACTCTATGCTCTATACACCGCTCAGAATTAGACATCGCGACGGAACTGTATATGAGAAATGTAAATGTTTAGAATAAGACTGTTTGTGTACCTTAAAAATAAATAAACAAATAGAACTCAAAATTCCATGCATACCACCTCGATATTGCTAAATGTAGTTCTGTGCGGTATAAACGATATTTTTTACCGCGTACAGCTGCCTCCCTCGGTATTCCCGATCCGATACGACTTAGGGTTCTTCAAGAAAAGAGCATTCCTCTTTCTTAAATGCCGGCAACGCGTCTGCAAGACACCTAGTTTTGCGGAAAAAAAGACTCTATGGTATATACTACACTCAGAATTAGACGCAAAGAATTAGACTCCACGATCAATACAGAACTTAGAATTACGAGGCAACGCGTCTTTGACATGCGGATGTTTATGGGCGACGGTAGTCACCAAGTCACAAGTATCGGACTGCTAGTTTCCAATCCAATATAAAAAAAAACACTTTCATATTATATTAAACTGGTAAGCGTTCAATATTGTTTCTCCCATTATGTGGGTATATTCCGACACCCGGCATTCTGAACCCTTGTACTGTAGATATACATCCGTGTAGTGAGATTTCCATCTAAACACCCCCCAGAGTCCATTAGAAAATGAAAGACGTCCACGATTTGACGAAACAGGAGACGAGCATTGATGTCAAATAAAGTCTAGATATAATACAAAATACATTATTTTTTACCCATTTACGTACGTAATTTTCAATAAACATGGGGGGGGGGCAAATCGCGTACCCTAGTTCTGAGCCAGGGGGGTAAAAGTCACCCACAGTCAGGATCTATAGTTGTCCCCCCGAAGTGCTGCCACCTTGTCGTGGTGGGGGCGCTTGCGTGCCTTTGTGATCCAAGGCTCTGCCGGACAGGGCTACTCACCAGACAGGCAGAGGCCTGACTAACAGCATCTCAGCTGGGAGGTCTTTCACCCGTCCTTCTGAAACAGCACACAGCGGCGTGGATTTGGACGGCTGGCGTTGCGTGCTCCTTTGGAGTATTGGGGTCCGGGGGATCAGATGGGAACATTGCACGGTTCCGACGTCGTAATAGGGACTGTTCAAAGGCAGCCGGAAAAAGAAAAGAAGTCATAGAGAAGAAGTCTGGCCTCTTCGCGCAGGCCAGCCTGTCGCTGGAGGGATCCTGTTGCTTGCAGATCCGGGACCTGAGACATAAATATATTATATAAGCGGCTGAAGGCACCCACAGGTTTTAGTTAGTCACTCGGGCTCCAGGGTAGCGTACGTAAATGTCTTTCCCCTGCGTTACCAAAAGAAGGATCTATAGTTGTACATCGATGGCTCTCCACCGAGCCCCTTATTTTTATCACACTCGTGTTTATTTAGGACAAGTTAATATTGAAGTAGGACAAAAGACTCGTTACCTTTCATTTACATTGTCTAACCGTTACCAACGTAATTACCCTCTCATTACTTCGTAATATGCGGAGTTATTGACACCTTACTGACTCACATCTCTTAATTTACCGACTCAATTTAGGTTACGAGACGATGATGACGATGTTGATGAGGACAATTTGGTAAGACTGGATATGGAAAATAAACATTTGTATGGTTTTCTCTTCAAATCCAAGATGGCGTGCAGTAATTACGAGGAGTGTTTTTGTTAATTTTTCGACAGACAGACACAGAAGCTGAGTAACGTCTTAAGTTTACGCGAACATTACAATATTGTACTACAATATTGTATTGTGTATTCTCTTGAATGCCAAAAGGTTGCCTGGAAGATATTGCTACCTAAGAGCCTGTCCAGATTGAGCGAATTACGCGCGTATTAGGCCTGACTACAAACAATTTCACGAGATGGTCGGGGTTCAAGGCCCTCACGAGTCGTGTTTCTTTTTTTATGGCTTTCTTTTTTTACATTATTATGTTGCACATTAAATATAATAAAAAAGTACTGAACTATATTTATTACTATTTACTAACTACGTGTGTGAAATTTTGAGGGCCTTGAACCCCGACCACCTCGTTAAATTGTTTGTAGTCAGGCCTAATACGCGCGTAATTCGCTCAATCTGGACGGGGTCTAAGCAATAAGGTCGCCTTTTGTGTATATACTCTATGCATACCTTATAAGATTCTCTGTTTATATATTTCCGTACACAATAAAGAATAATTCATTCATTCATACAATAAAACAACTTTAACGGATTCTATCGCGGTTTATTTAATTATTTACCAAGTCCGGTGTTTCAGAAGCAACCGCGGTCACGGGTGGACCGAGACGGCAGTTGTCCAACTTCTTCACAAGGCTTTTGAAACATCGGGCTCGTTAAATAATTAAATAAACCAAGATAAAATCCATTACAGCTGTTTTATTGTAATAAACAGGAGCATTGGTGTACCGAGGGGGGGGGGCAGGTCGGGGCCGTTGCCCCCCTAGAATCTCTTAACTTCATAGTACCTCCTGCTACCAGTAACTTACGTACTTAAAATTACATTTGCCTCCCCCCCCCCTGGCTCAAATATATAGACAAGTGAAACTCCTAAACCTGCAGGCTGTGTTCCACGCGATTGTAGCTACTCTACAGTTTTTGTGATGGCATTTTTTTCAAGTTTGTTGAAAAATATACCTACCTATGATATTCGCCTAAACCGCACTCCTCCTAAGAGTGGTTTATTGTTACTACGATGTTAGTGGGTTCGCTCCTACATGTGAAAACTTTTGATTGACCTAAAATTTGGAATACTACTTAGTCCCAAGCTTAAGAGCTAGAGCGTTTTCTGAATAAAGAAATCATGGTTTCAGGAGAACAATATTGTTTTACAATTTTATACAAGGGTTAATTTACATTGAATCCCCACATGTGGTAGGTTATAGCAATAACAAATCCCTGTGAAATCGGCCAGATATTTTCATTAAATCGCAATACAAGCCGAGCGCGTCACAAAATGGCGGCATGTATGTGACATATTCCAAATTAACATGGCGGCTCTGAAATGAAACGAATCTAGACGCCCGATAGCAAGTTTAGCCAAGTTCAAGCCAACACTTAGTTACCTACGAGTTAGTTATTGTTATTTAATTGTATAGGTACCTATACATATAATAATATATTTATCTGGAGAATCTACACTTATATTTAATATTATAAATGTGAAAGTGAGTTTGTTTGTTACGCTTTCACTCCAAAACTACTCAACCGATCGTCATGAAACTTTGTACACATATTCCTAGAGGTATTAGAAAGGATATAAAATATATAATATTATGATACTAAGATACTTATATGATTTTATTTTTAAAAAATCCCCGACGCGAGCGAAACCGCGACTTGAAACTAGTTTTATATTCTACATATTATCTATTCTACAGGTCATTCTTTGTGTAATCGTCTTAATTTATTTTCTTTTTACAATAAAATACTGTACTTGTCAATTAATGGCAAGAGTAGATTTGTGTAATATTACAATCGAAGTGTAATATGTAAAACGTTAATTTCTAGCTAGGTTGATAAAAGCGATATCATAATATTAAACTTGGCTCTCATTTCACAGTTATGTCTGTTATGGGACATCATATTCAATGCATAGTTTAAGTCCACATTAGATAGTTTAATTTATATGTTGAATTATGTG
Source organism: Calycopis cecrops (assembly GCA_001625245.1). Taxonomy (NCBI): domain Eukaryota; kingdom Metazoa; phylum Arthropoda; class Insecta; order Lepidoptera; family Lycaenidae; genus Calycopis; species Calycopis cecrops. Next base: position 114,554 of record LUGF01024522.1, read on the forward strand.
ATGAGTTTAAATTTTAAATTGTTTTATAATAGCTTCTAAGCATAATATAATAAGTACAGTCAGTATGATAATTTTCTAAACAAATCTACGTAATCCAAAACTTTATTATCAATTTTTAGGTACACTTGCACAATAAACATGGCAATCTTTGCACAATAAAGTTTGCTTGCGGCTGCTTGTTTGCCCCCTTTACCTGCTATAAATAATAATAATGTATAATCCTACCTGTCTGTCTTTCGAATTATCCAAACCTTAGCGGTTTCTAAGAGTACCGTACGAGTCTCTTTACCCTTAATACTACTTAATAATACATTTATTCAATAGAATAAATATAATATATCAATACAATAGAATAGAAATAAATTTATTCTGGGCTCCAATAAACAGCAACAACAGAACACGACGTAAAATATAAATAGAAAGGAAAGAAAACTAATTTATGTAGGTACATGTTTCATGGGCCCATGGAAGTGGGCGGAAACTGGAGGGCAGCGCATCTGTATAGCCTCTATGCGGATGTCTATGGGCGTCAGTAGTCATGAAAATGGCTCCGACTGGTTTTCCTCCCTATACAATAAAAAAATGTATGCACATTGCAAAATGTATGCTCGGCATGCAACGGAGAAATTGGGCTCGCCGCACCGATTTTCAGTCACAGTTGAGTGACGGACAGGTATAACGGAAGGCATATCAGGACGCATCTCTCCCGTTTGAGGGAGTCGGGATTCCCTATTTCGACCCCAAACTTAGTCTCGTGGGCCAGCAAACACTCATAGAGTATAAAGCTGTATTAGGGTCAACTCACACCGAAAGAGAGGCGAAGCGAAGCGACCCGCCCGGTAGGGGAGGCGCGCGGATTCCCGCGACTGCTCGGGAAGTCGCTGGAATTCTCCAGAAGTCGCGAGAATTCGATAATAAGTACTATAGCAATGAAAATAAAGTTGAAATTCATATGACACATAAACTGCGCTCCGCTTCGCTGCCTTTCGCCGCTCTTTTGGTGTGAGTTGACCCATAGGTTTCTCTTAGCTTCCACAAAATACTTTCAGGTCCAAAAAAGCAACTTATAGGTATTCGTTGTCAGAGATAGAAATTTCATAATCTTTGACTACTTTGTTATCCATATTATAATAATAATAATATTTGTATACTAGCACTAAACGTTAGTCTAGCCCCGTGCTAAGTGGTACGTAAGTACCGTAAGGACTTGTGTTATGAGTACTAGACAACGGAAAATAATATATTTAATGCTCTTTTAAATAAATTTAAGAAATGTTATATGTATATGTAAGATTTTTACTATAGAAATACTTATAATATAGTACAATAAGCATCCATAACCTAGGCGGGATTCGAACCACTGCGCCAAACTGGTCGTCAACTCTTATATTGACTCTTAAGGGCGTCACAGACTGCGCAGATGCGCTAAGATATCTATCTGTACCTGCGCAGATATCTGTCCATATCGCTCTCTTTAAATACTAAACTCAAGGATTACCACACACTACGTAGATAGCTTATAGTTTACCGTCAAGTGTCTGTAGGCAGTCTGCTTCTTCTCTGCTTAGTGTTTGACAGCCTTTATACTATAAAAAAATATCTGATCGGGTCAATGAGATGGCTCTAACATGCCGAAATTAAATGTATGTTTTGATGATGTAAATTACTTATATTTATTGAAAATTGTTTTGAAGATCAAGATCAGACGTTGCTGTCTGTACTGTGCCTTAGATCATTTATATGTTTATATAATATATTTAATGTTTATATAATACGAGTCTTCGACTACCTACTGTTAATCTAACTATCTAAACTAGCAAAATTGATTTGGGCAGTTTTTGATTTGGAACAGAAGTCACTAAATGTGATTACAATATAATGCTGCTCAGTGCATTGTAGTCGATGGGGCGGCGCGGCTGGGGAGGTACCTCACGCCGCGATACCAAGTGGCAGCTGGAGTGGCGGGCTTCGTGCTGGTAGGTTCCGGTGGCCCGTTACGCCACGGGGAAACATTACGTTTATTTCTATGGTCGCTAGTCACTAAGTGGTCCGACTCCTTGTTTGCCCTCATGGATAAAAATAGAAAATATCACTCGCAACGTACTAAATAATAAATAAAAATCTTTCAAAAAAAAACCAGACGCGCTTTTCACTCGGTCGTATTTTCATTATATTCTCAAATTAAAATAGCATAATATTGGAAATAAGTATGTAATAAATTTAAAAATAAAACTTCAATAGTGTTTTGTTTCATTTCAGTCTGTACAGTAATGGAAACATTTGAATTGAAGCTTGAACTTAACGAAAACACGTTCCTATCCGGTGGGCGGCCGTGCGGCTCAGTGCTGTCCCGTCGCTGCCATAGTCACTATGAACGTTGTGGTGTTAATTACCGGTGTGATAGTGGCTGCGAGCCTCTGCGCTGCCGACTACGACGACTACTACGACGACGAGCACTACGAACCAAAGCCGGTTACGTACAAGATGGAGGACGCGCCGAAACTGTTCAAGAAATTCACCAAGGACTACTACAGGAAGTACAAGAACGACGCCGAATACACGAGGCGATATCACATATTCCACAAGAACCTCAAGTTTATCATCGACGAGAACAGTAAAAACGGTCCCATGCGTTTCGACATCAACTCCTACTCGGATTTAAGCGTTGAGGAACTTCTGATTGGTCAAATTATCACTAAATAGATACGATACGCACTTATTTTTAATGTGAGTTAATAAATGATTTTTCTGAATGTGTTTTTTTTTTGTTTGGTTTGTTATGTGGTTCACATGATGATGTCGCAAGTTTAGGCAAGTATTACTCATTACAATAAAACAATTTTAACGGTTTTATCGAGGTTTTTTTAATTATTTTACAAGCCCGAGGTTTCAGAAACTTAAAGGTGCTGATAAACTTCAGCATTCAGATGTAATGAGCATTCATGCGAATGTTATATACAGAAAAATAAATGAGAGCATTCTAGCGAGCATTGCTTCCAGTTTTTTGCCGAGTCAAGATTCGGTCATAGTTCCGCGGCCCCGTTCCCCGTCACTAGAATGCTCGTGAAAATGTTCATAGCTATGTTTGGCTCTATGCTTGGCTCAGCTCGTTGTTTTTCAGTTCGACAAATATAAAAACGACGAATGCTCGATGTTCTGTTACAAATGAAAGCTCAAGTCTATCAGCACCTTTACAGCAACCATGGTGGACTTAGATGACAGATGTCCTGTTGTCACAAGTTAGTGAAAGTATCCGCAGGTTTAATAAAATGAACCATAGTCACGCCAGTGTGACTATGGATAAGAAGAATGAACCATAGTCACGCCAGTGTGACTATGGATAAAAAAAATGAACCATAGTCACACCAGTGTGGCAAGTCGGTGTGACTACGGATCGGTTGGGAGTTTTTCCGATTAACGCGAATTTTAGTAAGAGGTAGTGCCACGCTGCATGCTTGCATACAGCCGAATTGGGCCGGCACGACCGGGGAGGTACCTCTCGCTTACATGAGACCGGCGTGAAGTGTCAGCTGTGCTGTCGCGTTTCGTGCGGTGTGTAAGTAGCCGGTGGCCCGTGGAGGTGGGAGGAGAAAGGGGGGGCAGCGCATCTGTATAGTCTCTATGCAGATGTCTATGGGCGTCGGTGGTCATGAAAATGGCTACAACTGCTCGTTTGCCCCCTTATACCATAAAAAAAAAAGAATAGTAGGTACTTATTATATCTTGCCTATTATATCTGTACTGATAATATAAAGGTAAAAAGTTTGTTTGTTCGTCTCGCTAATCTCTGGAACTACTGGTCCGATTTGAATGTTTTTTTTTTCAGTATTATATAGTATATTTAGCGAGGAAGGCTGTACTTTTGAACAGATTGCAGTAAAAAAAGGATTCAAGGAAACGAAGTTGCGGGCGTCCACTAGTCTTATTATATTATAAGTGGTTTTATTGTAATTGTTATGTGGTTTCGACAACTTGGGTGGCTGAGGCCACAGGTGGGCAAGTGAGTACGACTCGTAGACACATGTGCATCAGCTGCGCTGGATTAATTCAGAGCTCAAGTACTGGCGAAGTCTGGGGTATAGAGGCTTTGGAGTTGAGAAGGGGGCCCTTTTATGGGTGCAAAATGATCTTAAGGCCCCTAAAGCCTTATAGGACCGGAGCTGCAGACCCTGGATCCCTGATTGTCATGTGGTTGTCTTGAGTGGCGGTGGCAAGTTATTACGACTCGTGGACATTTGGATCAGCTGCGCGGGAGTAAAGTCTAGCGGTTGCGGCTTGTGAGTTTCCGGTGGCCCATTAAAGTGGAGAAAGGAAGGAACAAAATAGAAGTGAGAATATTGAACCTAACGCGCCTAGGCATCCGCCAATTTTCATGAAGCCGTTTTGCTCTCTTTCGTCCTCCCTTCCTACCCTACGGCTCACAAACCACACGAACGGTGTCTTGTGAGCTTGCACCGTGCAGCATGGCACTACCACTTACTAAATGGGCATCGATTGCCAAATGGCTCCGATTGCTTGTATATCCCCATATGCCATAATAAATAAGGTAAACTGCCATAACGCAACGCGCAAAATTTTTTATTATTCAGCTTATGTTGTCCCATTGCTGGGTAAAGGCCTCCCCCAATTCCCCCAATTTTTTGTCTTCTCCCAACAGCTTTTCTCGAAGGCATCGAGATCGTATTATACACAGTTGTAAAAATTCCCTGCATCCATCTGATAATGATTATCTTATTTCCAAAGTTCGGGCAGCAGCCAGCACTCCATATCGGCATCGCATGCAACCTCAGTAACTAAATTATTATTTATAGTTCGTGACCATTATATATTATACAAGGATCAAGTTGAGTTAGCAGGAATATATAATAATTATTTAAAATGTTAAGATTAACGTATCTTAGTCACTAAATAGTATAAAACAAAGTCGCTTTCCGCAGTTTGTGTGTCTGTATGCTTAGATCTTTAAAATTACGAAACAGAATTTGTTGGGTTTTTTTTAAAGATAAATGATTCAAGAAGAAGGTTTTTAGGTATAATAACTCCATTTTTTGAAGTCCGAAATCCACGCAGGCGAAGCGCGGGCAGTAGCTAGTTTAAAATATTCTGTAAAATTCTATTAGCAGTATATTATAGATATATAAAATTCCCTGAGTCTAATTTATTTGTTAATTTGATAACTAAATTTTATGTTTCAATTTGCTGCTAATTCTGTGTTTACATGCTATCAATCACTTAAAATTAAGATAAAATGTAATATCCTGCTTAACAACTTACCTAATAAGTTTAAATCAGCCATCCTTTTTATAGAAATTGAAAACATACACAAGTAATATTAAATAGAAGGTTCTTATACTATATTACCCCGAATCCGGCTCGGAAGGATCAAACCATTGAAGAGGCCTTGAAGCTTGACTAGATACAAACAGAGGTATTTACAATGTAAGCAATGCTAAGTAAATACTCCTGTGTAATAAGTTACTTGGAGCGTGAAAGGGTAGCTGCGGGGGAGGGGAGGGGGGAACAGTTCGAAAAGAGCCGATCATGTGTGAATATTGATGTGGCCTCACATTCGTATGGAGCCTCCTCGATAAAGGCCATTAAAGTGAGTTATGGAATCGGGCAAGATCGGGGACTTGATAATGCGGCAGACCTGGACGGTCGAAATTATGTCAGACTTGAAGGGCGGTCCTTTTTTGTTATACAACATAGGGGGACAAAGGAGAGGTCAAAGATTTTTGATGACTACCTATCCCCATACATCCCCAGAGAGGTAACGTCGGAGCAACGCATCACTTACAACGCTACAATGCAGCATAGCACTACCTCTTACTAAGCTGAATTGGACGAATAAAATATATTTTGTGCACAAAGTTAAATAGTTTTTGTACCTTACGAAAAATATAAACCTATGAATCATATTGTAAAATGTAAATGCTCAAAAGTTCGTATTGCAAGCAAACTCTTCCAGACAACATTTGAAGCTACGTTGAGTTTTTAGGACACACTAGACTTTAGGACAAACACACAATCTAGATTTCATGTTAATTTTAAATTGGACTGCCATCTGGTGTCCCTACCTGAGTGGGATCCATCATCACACAATCTCCTTTTTTAGGTAACGTTCTTACAGACCAGAGGAAAGATGAGAAATTGTAATAAAAATGTATCTTATATTTCAAATATATTTCTACACTGAACTCTCCATTGGAACTTAAAAAACCAACAGAATGAAAATATTATCAAATTAATTTTATTTTCTTCATTATTTACTCTAACCTCGCGACATCTGTTAGCGAATTAGAAAATCTGTTACACGTATAACGCACAAGAAAATTATTAACTTACTAAATTGAACAATAGATGTCAGGAATGTAATTTTGTGTAATTGTTTAAAAAAAAGCGTGGATATCATTGTTAATAGAAATAAATATCAGTTGCTTTACTCAAAATTATTTTGTATAAAATTAATATAAACACTGAAATTGTCAACACAGTAATTAAATAGAACAGCCCCACCTAGCGTTGTAATATTAAAACTATGACATATTAATTCTAAACACCTCGATAGATGGCGGTTTGTTCGCTCGCAACTATGTAAATTGCAGAATTATTTACATACCACAATGATATTAAATTTTAGTAAAAAGTAGTGCCATGCTGCATTGCATACGAATTGTACCAGCATGATCGAGAAGGTACACGGTCACACAACATCGAGTCTGCGCTGTCGACAGCACAGCTGTTTCGTTCGTATTTGACTAATAACTGTTTTGGTCTAATTTTTCGCAGATTATACGAATGAAATAAAACGCATTTCGATCTGTCCTCTCACTCCCGTGCCACGTGGCACTATCTCTTAGGGTGCTTACATAGAGAAACAGGTTACCGGTATCGACAAAACCTTTATGGTGCGACCCGTACAGGTTTTGTCGATACCGGTAACCTGTTTCTCTATGTAAGCACCCTATCTAGTGATATTAATGGTTGATAACACATTCAAAACTAATCCGACTGTATAATCGTTTACTGGTAGAACTTAAATCTCCGTGGAGCTGGGGGCTGGGCTCACCTGGCTGCCCCCTCTTCATTGCAATCTTGTATCGTCTGCCGCTTTGAAGGGAGGAAAAATACAGTCACTTACTACTCCACCATTGTCTTCTAAGTAAATTCTTTGTGACATCCAAGATAATTTAAGCTTTCCCTAAGGCTCCTTGCGATTATATCAAAGGGCTATGTCTCATAGTACACAGACAGGAGTAGCAGCAGTGGGAGCGAGTAGCGAGTTAATCTCTTTTTAATAACCCCCACTTACAACCCGCGTCGCACCCAGGTGGGGGTTAAGGGATACTGCAGCCCCAGGACCCGTAAGGCTTCGGGCTCTAACACACATAAAAGGGGGCCCCTTTTATGTGTGTTAGAGCCCGTTCTCAACTCCAAGGCCCTGGGAGAGCTTACTAAGGCGCTGGCTGCAGTACCGTCAAATACAGTTGGAGCAGTAGTATTCTACTAAGCGAGTTGCTGGTTGGCTGGGCACATGTCATGGTACGCGTCACCATCATAGTTCAATGGTGGTGGTGGGGATCAGTAGCCAACGTAAGCATGTTGGGGGAAGACAATCGAAGTTGGTGGGGTTTTTCTGTGCGAGATAACCTTTCTATGGATTTGGCGTCGGACTTGAGGGACATCCAGGTGCACTGACGATCAACAGAACCTACTCAATACACACACATTCACACACACTCACACCACGTAGGTCACGTTACACTTCAAATTTATCAATTAAAATTCCACAGCGCTGTTTTGTTACGGATATGCCTATTGTCTATGTAATATGAACCACCTTACCTAGTAACGTGTATGTTGAAATAAAATATATTACGGGGAATACCGATATCTACAGTCCTGTGTTTATGTTCTTACCTGGGGGTTATGCGACAATTGTTTTTTTTTTAATTTTCAGATGGACTAAGAATCATATAACATTCTTACGTATAATTAATCTTAGAAAAACATTTCATTATTAAACATCTATTTATATTTACAAAAGTTTCTTATTACCTTTAGCTCCGGCTTCACCTTTTGATAGTACCTAACTAGTACTTAACTATTTGTAGTATTATTATTTATTTTACATTAAAACTCAAACCACAATATTCAATTTTTTAATTAAAAATTGAAACCACAATATTCCATTGCATGTTCCTTTTTACATCAGTTTACAAAATGACTTCCTTTTGCGCTTGCGTAATGTTGGCACAGAACAGCTGATTATGTCAATAGTAGTGTTTATACCTCGGCGCACAGTACAAAAAGTACGCTACAAAAAGAATAGATTTTATTGTAATGAAACGATCTAAAATAAAAGTGAAATTGGAGAATAGAGAGCGACCGGCGACTGCTTTGTCAGTTGTCTAAATGTTTCATAACCTTCACCTAGCGGCTCCGCGGCTGAAACGGATATTTTTGCGCGCCCTTGAGTGTGACGTAACCATCACGTTACAATATGCTTGGTATTGCCATTAACATAACTTTTTTCTTTTGACGTGGGAAAATAATTAAGTAATATCTTGATTTTTAACAATCGAAATTCTAAGTGAATAACAATTTGGCTCCACAAGCAATTCTTTAAATTTCATGTTACCTTTATTCATTCACTTTTCATTAAGATTAATTTTGAAGATAATGAGTCTTGAATAGAAATCAAATAATTAATATTATATTCCTTCGATTTCTGGCTTACCATGGTTAAGGTACTACTATTAAGTACAAGATTAGACTAGACTATCTATCTATCGTTTCAATTTAAGTTTGTAATTAGTGTCTACACAATTGTTTTAAAAAATGTAGTTAATATTAGTTAAAAAATATATGTCATCTCAACGAAAATTTAGTACAGAAGAGGGCAATATAAAAGCTGTAATAAGCCGGTATGGTAACACTGTTAACTGAACAGTCGATATCGCGCACGGACTGAGTGTGTGTGTTGTGACTTTTGTTTGTCTAATAGTTTTATTACGAAAATAGACAGGAGTGTTAAATAAAATGCCTAATATAATAAACGAAGTGAAATTAGACTTTAAGGATGTGTTACTTAGACCAAAAAGAAGCACACTCAAAAGCAGAAACGATGTAAGTTTGTTTGGAAAATAGTATCAAGTATTATTATGCACTGAAAGAGCATGATATTCTATTTTGAAATCTGAATTCCTATTTTAGTTGTAAGGTAGGATACATTTTATTTTACAGACCTATATTAATATGATATACTAATTATACTTCTCATAATATCGAATATATTATTAACCTACGTAAAAAAATGTTAAAATAAAATCGCGATCATTGTTTACATTATGCGTAATGTTTCACTTTTTTTTCAGTTGTGAAAACTTATGTAACTTTTGTATTGTGTTTTATAATTCTAATATATTAATAATTATTCATATGTTTGCTAAATATCTATAAGCATTGATAATATTATTACTTTTATTACAAAAAGTGACTGTAGTAATAAATACATAAAGTGCACATAATATTATGATTCTTGCGTTACTATTTATTTATTAGTAATTAATTAGAATGGCATGAAAAAAAATACTTTTTAATCCTTTAATTACTTTTATATTATTGTGTGTTTTCAACCATACCACATCATTTATATGTATAGGATATTTATGTTAGGAAGTTCCAGAAATAACTTGTAACAATAAAACGTTATAAACGAACTTTATGAAGGCCATCGGAACACAAAGTTGACAAATGACGATCATTTAACAGTTTACAGACGTGCATGTGTCGTCACTTAGGAAAATCGTTACACTAGTAGCTGTGCCCGGGCTTCACCCGCGTTACATCTCTACCAAGTGATATTTTACTAGTTAAAAGTATAACTTGAATATAATATATTTTATAACTAAGTACTACACGGACGCGGTAAGTTGGGACCTGGCAAGAATGCGAACAATGCTCTCCAGCCTCGCACTTGTCGCCCCCGATGTCGCCCTAATATGGGAACATCGGGGGAGGTGCGGGGTTACCCCCTCGGTCATGCCTGCCCAATTCGACTGCAGTCTGCAAGTGCACTGCAAGTGACAAACTGCGAAAACTCGGCGATAATGGCCAGCGCACCGCCCGGCACGTCTGCAAAAGGAAAGGTTTTTTGGCGTTAAAGGCTTTTATGATGTGAGATCTTAAATATCTTAAAATGTATGCCCTTGAAGTACCGCAAGTTGTGAGCCGAGCCAGTAGCTAGCTCCAGAGGATTGCTCATTTGTCCCCTTATGCTATAAAGCATACGTTTATGTTAGTATAAGGGGGCAGGTGAGCAGTCGGGGTGTTTGATGACTATCGACGCCCGTGGATATCTGATGCTATGAACATGCGTTTCATCTTTCCTCCTCTCCTCCAATGGGCCACCGACTCACAAACCACACGAAGCGCGAGAGCATAGCTACACCTTAGGCCTACCTCTAGGGTTGCCAACGCTTTCCCGGATTCTCCCGGAAAAAGGGCATAGATCTTAAAATCTCCCGGCTCCAAGAACGTGTCGCCTCCAGTGGAGGGCGGCGTGCAGTTGCAACCCCGGCGGGCTGTGGCAAAATTTAAATTATTGTAATCTCATAATGTCAAAAATGCCTTCGGACCATGTTTTTGGCCTTTTTTTGTAGTCCTCCCGGATTTCTGATCAACTGAGTTGGCAACCCTACCTACCTCCCCGGTCGTGCCGGCTAAATTTCGCTGTAAGCATGACACATGGCGCGATAGCATACATATTATACTATGTAATATGTATGTTTATCTAGATACATCTAAATAGGTACGATAATGTGTGAAATGAACGATTGTCGACTTCCGAACGTCGAGGCGAGCGTGAAACTTAGTTTGTCGATCGTCTACAACAGATCTGAGGTCGACCATCAGTTGGTTCTTCAACGCGGCACTCCTTTATTATAGTAGGGGACAAACGAGTAGTCGGAAGTCGTTCAGTCGTCCCTAGAGTCTAAGGCGCTCTAGGGGATAGTTATCAGAAGATTTACATGCAATTCATCACTTAAAATTAAGTTATAATTAAGTTACATACTTAACAACTTAATACGTGTAAGTCGGGCATAAATAAGGCTTTACGTAATCGTGCGATGTTTTTAGGCAAAGTGACGGCAGAACTGAGGTACCTATGTGGCCTGTGGGTGGAGCCAGCATCGACACTTACGAACATGTTAGAACATGGGGCAAAACTATGAAATGATAAATCGAATATTCGGTTCGGTACAATTTAAATCGAACAGTAAGGCCCAGCGCAGACGACAGACTATCCGTGACGCACTTTTTAGTCTGTGAAAATAGAACCTATGCAATTATATGCAGTAACACACACGACGCGCAAAAAGTCCGGCGCACATAAAATCCGTGTATACGGGCAGACCGCACCGCGCCGCGCCGCTCCGCACAAAAAGTGTGTGAAAAAAATTGTACGTTTGCTTCAACGCGCGCTAACGCAGACGGCGCACACTTTAGTCGGCCATCTACATTTGCTAGGGATAGACGACGCACGCGATCATGGCGCCAGAGGTCGATGTAACTATATTAATACAACAAATACAAAATAGACCAGCAATTTATGATACTTCAAAGTATCATGATAAACAGAATGTTCGAAGATGTGCGTCGTGTGCGTTGAGTCTGTGAAAAATCCGCGACCGACTTTTTGCGCGCCATGCAGACTTTTTGTGCGCCGCAGACTCGATCGCGCAAAAAGTGTGTCGTCTGCGCTGCGCCTAAGTATTCGCTTATGCCGGACTCTTACCGGCTAAACCCCCACTGTGATTTCTCCTCGTACCGTACGACGGGAACACGGGCACGCTTTCGCACTCATCCGGAAACCCGCTGGTGTTTGGCCGCTCCCGCTGCCCCTCATCGTGGAGCATGCAGCTCCCCTCCAACAGCACGGCGCGCCAGGAAACGCAAATGCGCGCCAGAAAACGCAAAGGCTCGCTAGAAAACGCAAAAGCGCGCCTTACCTTCAAAGCCCCCATCCGCAGGACGACGGATCAACCCCGAGACCGCCACTCAGGGTTAGCCAATAAAGATATGAAACCATACATAATAGGAACATTTTTTTGGTATAAAAACTATCCTATGTGTTAATCCAAGTTACCCTCTGTGTGTGTGCCAAATTTCATGAAAATCGGTTCAGCAGTTTTGCGTGAAGGAGTAACAAACAAACAAACAAACATTCGAACTTTCGCATTTATTAGGATTAAAGTATCAATAATAATAATATCCATGGAAATGTTACACACGTTAGCCAAGCCCAGTGCTAAGTACCTACCGTAAGGACTTGTGTTACTGGTACTAGACAACGGAAATATATTTAAGAAATTTTATATATTTAAGATTTTTATTACATAAATACATAGATAAACATGCTTGGCCCAGGCGGGATTCGAACCCGCGACCCCAGGCGCAACATGCTCCGCTTATCCGAGCCTTGTACCACTGCGCCAGCCAGGTCGTCGAATATAATCAATCGTCTACAATACCACGAGTATATCAGCAAATGATTATTTATGTATTTAGTTCTAACTGGAGAGTTCGTTGACCTATTGTAATTAAAATAATGATACCTATATCATTATCACACGGGTATGTTAATACATATACGTATCTACTTGTAAAGCAATAGTTTGGGTTAATTGAGATAAAACTACATTCTAGTTTCATAAATTTTCATCGACATTTCAACATTTGCATCATCACAATAGGTATGTTCCAGTAGGGGATATCTATCTTACCGAGTTATTAGAAAAACCTTCCATATTTAACCTTCTTTATTTAAATAAATGATAGTTTAAAAACTAAAAAAAACACGCTTCATCAATCCTGCAATCAATCCTGGCGATCCTAATAAGGATAATGGGAAACTGTCTGACATATGTAAATGCTGTGTCACCTACAAAAGTACACACATCAGAATTTGTTTTTTAAATTATTTGTTATTAATGTATTAATGTGTGAACTGCAGGTGTCCTATTTAAATAAATAAACTGTTATCAAATTATTGCATTGTCATCGATCGATACGTAGGCAAAGTTTCAAATTAATCAGACTTCTGGAAACCGGTGAAAATTAAGCTCAAAGATTCCGTTACATACATACATACAACCCGAGCTAATAAAAGTGTTAAAAAAACTATTTTCGAATATACGCAGAAGCCCGATCCAGTCTACTTTTTGAATTTACATTCCCAGTGACACCCCTGGGCCCTGACATATATTTGTGACCAATCGGAATGTAACCTCTATGAGGACTTCCATTGGGATCGGTAGTCATGAAAATGGCTCCGACTGCTCGTTTCCCCCTTAAGCTATAAAAAAGTTTATCCGATCAACTGGCCGCGTCCGTAATAAAAATGATATCAAACCGTCGGCGTAGTGGAAACCGGGTGAAACCGCTTCAGTCAGCTTTATCGAGTAGGAATTTTTAACTTTACGATCTAATTTATCTTTATAGCAGCCATTAACATTTCGCGACTTATTGAACCATTTTTGTGCGTGGATCTCGATCCTAAGGTTAGATTAGGTCCGCCAGAGGCCTCCCCGTTGATGCTGCCACCTTGTCGTGATTTTGGGGCTTGCGTGCCTCTCACAGAGTAAAGAGATGTATTACTTACTCATGTGCCTCTGATCATCAAGGCTATGCCGGACAGGGCTTAGGAGGAGACTAAGATCAGCTCGACCTGGGGTCCTCCATATGTCCCTCTGAATCAGCAGAGAGCGGCGTGGATTGGAACGAGTGGCGGGTCAGATTTGTAAATTGGTATTTGGGCCAGGGGTCAGGATGGGAACCTGACCCCATTGCACGGCTCCACGTCGTAGTAGGGACAGGTCAGAGGCAGCCAGACAGTCCCCAAGGTGAAGAAGTCTGGCCTCGTCGAGGCCGGTGTATCGCTGGAGGGGTCCAGTTGCTTACAGATCAGGGACCCTCTAATTATAGCGGCTGAAGGAACCCACAGGGGCTTAGTCGGTATTACACTGAGTGTCGAGTCCGACATAGGTCTAGAGGCCTCCCGGGCTCCTAGATATCATACGTAAAGGTGTTCCGCTGCGTTAACAAAATAAAAGGTGCGCTAGAGGCGCTGATAAAAACTCCATACATTTTGGTAGACTAAACGCAAACGCGTTAGTAAATGAATCGTAAAAACTCACACTCGGGGTGCTGGTCTAAGTCACGGGAAGCGGTTGATTGCAATCGGTTTGTGGCTGTGAGTGTGACTTGTGGCTGTGAGTGTGACTTGTGGCTGTGAGTGTGACTTGTGGCTTTGAGCGTGACTCGTGGCTGTGAGTGTGACTCGTGGCTGTGAGTGTGACTTGTGGCTGTGAGTGTGACGTGTGGCTAGGGAAGGCCTTGTCCAGGATATTTCGCAAATAGGTACAGTTAGTGGCCAGTGGCCCATGGAGGGAAAGGAAGGAGGGCAACGCACCTGTGTAACCTCTATGCAGTGTCTATGGGCGACGATAGTCATGTAAATGGCTCCGATTGCTCGTTTGGCCCCTTATAAAAACGATTAGATAAAAAATGATAACGATTACCAGAAGCTTAGCGCCGCCCGTGATCGATGACCCGGGAATACTAAATTACGAGATAGCGACGCACAAGCAAGGCCATTTGTTTTTATGTACAATAAGGGGCAAACCAAAAGTCCGTCAGAAGCTTATATGCAACAGTGGACCGATAATGGCTGGCAACTACCCACGTTCACAGACATCCGCATTATTGATATGTATACTGTCTCCCGTGCGGGATAAACGAGGAATGATGTGTGACGTCACATAAGGCCCGTTATATGACGTCACACTCATGCTAATACATGCAGGTGAGTGGCTCGGAAATAGGTATTGTATTCAAATGTGCCCCAGTTACATCCTGTATAATTTAGATTATCCGTGCTGGCAGGTCGCCATCTTGTTTTTTAGTGTTCCTGGGTAATTAGCGTAAAAAGAGGCAGCCAAAGTCTAAACTGTGGCCGAGGAGGTACCTCTCGCTGTAATAACTAATACTACTAAATAACTTTATTCTAGCAATAACCTAGTAATAAATTGACATCTGCCAAATTCCATACTTTTTGTGTTTTTTAATATGGAATTTGACAGATGTCAGTTTATTACTAGGCTATTGCTTGAATAAAGTTATTCCATGTTTAATAATAAGGGGGGTAGAAGACCAATATAAATATACGTATCATTTTGATATAACTAATTTCACGGGCCGCAAGTATGACGTCGGCGCTCCACGGGTTTCCGACCCCTGGCCTAGATCAGCAAAGGTCGCGGTCACAAGCTGCTAGCGTCCAGCTCGACCGGGTCATCGACCTCCACCCGATCATCCGTCCACAGGCCGCCCGGCTTACGATGTTACATTATGGCATCTGTAACCAGTTAGCTGTTGATTTGTAAAGTAAAAAGGAAGAGGTAGTGCCATGCGTGGTGCATGACACTACATCCTCCTATGCAACGGTATTGTGCCGGCACGACCGGGGAAGTACCTCTCGCTCACTTGACACCGGCGTAAAGTGACAGCGTCGCTGTCGCGATTCGTGCGGTTTGTGAGTGATAGGAGGGCAACGCATCTGCGTGACAATCATGCGAATGTCGGTAGTCATCAAAAGGCTCCGATGCTCGTTTGCCCCCTTATGCTATAAATTAATAAAAAAAGGCTAGTCAAGATGAGTACATAGTCGAGAGTATTTGGACTGTAGATTATTCAGGGATGATCGGGAGAACCGGAGCGAACCGAATGCGACCCGCGCGCGCGTGGTTACATGATCACGCCTGAGATTGAGCGAATAGCGCGCGTACCTGACTACAAACAATTTAACGAGGTGGTCGGGGTTCAAGGCCCTCACGAGTCGTGTTTCTTTTTTTATGTCTTTCTTTTTTTACATTATTATGTTGCACATTTAATATAATAAAAAAGTACTGAACTATATTTATTACTATTTACTAACTACGTGTGTGAAATTTTGAGGGACTTGAACCCCGACCACCTCGTTAAATTGTTTGTAGTCAGGCCTAATACGCGCGTAATTCGCTCAATGTCAATATTCGGGGCGAAGGAGCTGCATCATCATGGTTCAGCCAAACAAACTGCAGCTTTATAATAGACTTGCTTTCCCTTTGGGTTTTATCCGCGTATGATTAATAAATTAATTCACTACCCCACTATTAATTCTCCTCCTTAGGGGTTGAATTTATAAAACCCTTAGTGCTGTCTTACGTAATTAAAGGAACCCCTGTACCGAATTTCAAGGTTTAGGTACAGTAATTTCGAATTTGCGTTTATATTAAAAGTTACTCAGTTTTGCATTTTATATTTACATACTATATTATATATAGTACACTTATACAGATAATACAATTACATAAGATAACAAATATATAAGATACGTATAACAATGCTAATATTTCTCATGACTAAACATATTACATACGTAATTGGTTTGTTCGATACTCATTATCATATTCAAATTGTGATGTAGGGGGAGAAGATGTAAAATGATAAACAAAAAGGGGCGCCCACACCCTAATAGGCACTCACATTACTCATAACAGCTAGCCGTATGATTTATTAGCTGGCGCCTGGCCAGGGTTTAGATCAGGCCATCTTGATTCGAAAAAGACCAACTTTCCATCTACTAAAATCCAGTGGAACCTACTAATTAAATGCTCGTGGAAATTTCAAATAAAAGAAATCATCATTCTACTAATATTATAAATGCGAAAGTTTGTAAGGATGTTTGTTATTCATTCACACAAAACTACTGAACGGATTTTCATGAAACTACAGTAATATAGCTTTCATATCGGAATATCATAATATAAAGTTAAAATTTTGAATTATTTTTGAAGTCCACGTCCAGAAAGCGAAATCCACGCGGGCGAAGCCGTGGGCGGAAGCTAGTCTTATAATATACGAGGGCAAAAGAGGAATTGGAGCCTTTTATAGACATCAGCGTAGCTTATACAGCCGCACTGGCCTCCTTCCCGCCTCCCCTGCAGTGCACATTGAGGCGTTGTCACGTGAGCAAGGTCTACCTCCCCGGGTATTGTAGCTGAATCGGCGGCACGACCGGGGAGGTACCTCTCGGTCACACGTTACGTCGTCAAGTGACAGTGCTGTCGCGTTTCAGGCGGTGGTAGAGTTTACGTTGACCCATTTTAAGGAAAGAGGAAAGGGGGGTACATCTAAGGTTACAATACTTCCGGATTAGTCCGGACAACTACACTTCTGTCGCACTTTGTCCGGCCGTATACTTTGTCCGTTCGTATACTTTGTCCGGCCGTATACTTTGTCCGGCCGTATACTTTGTCCGGATCAAATATCTTTCATCTTTATTAATTTTCCACTACTTAATCTAAAAACAAAATATAAATTTTCTTTAACAATCTTTATCAGTCAACTGAAAAAAATGTCGACTATTTGGAACTGTCCGGCTTTTTGTCAAATTTCTAAATAGTAACCCGAGGTACACCTGCATAACTATTGCGGATGTTTATTGGCGTCGGTAGTCATCAGAGATTAGACTACTGTTCGCCCGCGGGACATTCGAGGGAGAGCAGTTCTAAAATTAATAACAACGTCACGGCTGCACCCGCGTGCGCGTGCTAGTACTTCCTTGGTCGCAACTCGCAAGCCAAGAGTCAGACCTCACCGCCCAAGGTTCGGATGCAGAGGTCAAAGTTTACGACGACGTTCGAAGTTCTGAAATATGGACCTCTGACTAATATAACAATACTTACTTTCGCCGGCGCAGTGACCCGAAGAGGATCTTGGCCTCCGACATTGCCATTTGTCCTTCTCCTTCGCCATAACATACATAATATTTATCCCTATGTACATTAAATTGTCATGAAATTTTGTGTGCATACCGGTCTGACCTGGGCCTATTTTTCATCTCGATATATCCACGGGACGCAGCTAGTGCAGATATAAAAAAATACGTTATTTTCGGATAATTCTAACAATACACAAGTAAAACAAGCATTTGGTTGTATATATAGGACGCTATCATCTAGCTTTACATTGTATCATCGAAATAGAGAGTTTTTTATTTCGATGCATTGTATGCTAATTTCTAATCTACATACATACATGTATAAATACAATGTATATGCATACAGGTATAATTATATGCATCTACAAAACAGTACATCTATCAACTATGCAATTCGATTATATAAAACATAAATAAATAACGTTAGAACAGCTTCACTACAGTCTCCATCGATGTACTATTCAAATTAACTGAAACGTTTTTTTCCTATCAATGACTGAAGCCGGTTTTTCCCGCTCGTGACAGCTGAGACATGCATTTGTTAACGAATATAGGGGTGACGTCACGATCACGCCGCCGTGCCACGTGACGTCACGCCGATCACGCCGCGTGCCGCGTGACGGGTTCAGCGTGTCAGCTAGTTCAATTGGTTGTGACTCTGCTTTGCCCGACAGTTTTTCAAGCCTACGTGCTACGTGTATAATTATAAGAGGAGACGTGCTGCAGCTGAATTTGGCGGGAATGAAATGAAATGAAATGAAAATGAAAATGTGTGTGTGTGAGTGGTGCTGCTGAATTTGGCCGGCTCGATCGAGGTACTTCTCTCATATGTGATACCGCTTTTAAATGGCCGACCGAGTTTCCGTTGCCCTGCTGAGGTAAAAGGGTCAAGAAGTCTGTGTCATGACGATGTGAAAAAGCTCGGTCTGTTCGTTTGCCCTTTTACTATAAAAAATATTATAACCCAAAACTAGGTGCGTTCAGTATGTTTACTTATTTATATCTTTCCATACACAATACTCTTTATAATCAACTACTAGTGTATGTATATTTATGAAGATTATATTAATGGCGTGAGGTTGTTGTTACTATAATAAGAAATTGTAGACCTCTCTGCACCTTGGTACAGAACGCCTGCCGGTCACTGTTCAGACTTCAGGCGTCCAGCGTCCAGTCTGGCTGGCGTTCAGGCTTTCAGGCAACGAATATAACGACACTTCATCGAGGTGTCGATATATTTCTGTTGCAGTTGGGTAGGTGTTGCAAATTGCAATATTTTAATCACTCGGGTTTATTTCTTTTAATTGAATGTATTTTTTTATTATATTTTTAATAAAAACATCTTGTTTTCGTTACTTTAATTTCACATTATCATCAACATAATTATATTATTATTATATCAAGCCCATTATGTGTCCCATTGTTGGGCAAATGCCTCCCCCATTCACATCATTAGGTACAATAGTTTAGATGGACACAACCACATACAATGCCGAGTATTCGGCAGTAAAGATAGCGGCTAGCAAATTGTGTAATTACCTTCAGATAGGGTTATCTTACGCGTGTCATTCTCGTGACTGGTAGTACTCGCACACTGTGTCACGGGCGACGAGCGACGGGTTCGATTCGGTAGATTAGTGATCTTTGCCATGAGTCATGATCGTGGTTTTTTATAGTACACTAGCTGTGCCCCGTAGTTTCACCCGCGTAAATTTCGATTCCGTGGAAAATCATCCCATGGCATCCCATAGGAACATTTCTTCGGAATAAAAATCCTACAACTATCCTTTGTGTTGTTTGTTTTTCATGTTATTTTCTGTGTGTGCCAAATTTCATGAAAACCGGTTCAGCAGTTTTTGCGTGAAGGAGTAACAAACAAACACAAACTTTCGCATTTATAATATTAGTTGGATTAGGATTAGTATAGTCTAGCATATTCCTCCACAAACCCTATTAACCAGTCATCAGTCAGGACCGGATCGAGGGAGTGAGCGACATAGCTGTCTTTTTTCTCTTTTTTCCGCTCTTCGCTCCCTACAAATCCTTTATTCTTTTTCCATGTGTCGTCCCATACACGCCCGTCTCTTGATTAATATCCTCCTAGCAGATTTCGGCTACGGCGGCCGTCTCTATAGAGAAGAGCCATCTGCTCAGGACATATAATAGTGCACAAGTGTGCGCGCAGACACAAGTGCACTCCTATTCCCTCACTCTCATATTCCGATGGGACGGCAATCCGACACGACCGGTGAGAGATCAGGCGCAGGACCGACGGCTTAACGTGCTCTCCGAGGCACGGGGGTGTAACACCGCCAACTTCCTGACTCCGGACTGTTATTAGACGGGATTCGAACCCAGGACCTCACGTCTGTGGTTGAACACGCTTACCACTAGACCACGAGGCAGACTCTTGATTAACTACTCTTGAATAACATAATTAGGTACTGCACTTGCGTTTAGAGGTAGTTCCATGCTGAGGCCCTACCCGTTCACACGATACCGGCGCGGTAGTCGCGTCACGTGACACGTCTCGTGCGTTGTGTGACTTTCCAGTAGCCTATTTTTTTTTCTAGTATGGGGGGCAAACGAGCAGGTGATTAGTGACTACCGCCGCCCATAGACATCCGCGAAACTAGGTGTCTTGCAGACGCGTTGCCGGCCTTTAAGGAAGAGTAACGCTCTTTTCTTGAAGATCCCTAAGTCGTATCGGATCGGAAATACCGGGGAAGGCAGCTGGTTTCATAGTATTGTTGTACGCGGTAAAAAATGGCGTTTATACCGCACAGTACTACATTTAGGAATATCGAGATGGTGGGCATGGAACTTTGAGTTCTGTCGCGATGTCCTATGATGGAACTCAGCTGCTGGTATTAAGCCGAACAATTCCTCGGAAAATGAAAATGCGGTAAAAGATGCAGAGGGAACCGACATCTCTCCGTAGAACCAAAGGATCGAGCTGCCCGGAAATAACAGGGTCATCAACGATTCGAGTCGCTCTACGTTGAATACGAGCCTATGGAGAGGGGTAGGAGGAACGGGAGAAACGCATTAATTGTGAACAACCTTTGCAGGGATGTCTATGGGCGTTTTACTCGCGATATATTCGTTTGCCTCCTATACTATAAAATAAGACCGTCGACATTCGTACTTATTCAGCTTATTTATACTGAACAATAAATGATGAATGTGAAATATTTCTTTACTTACTCATGTGGTGATGTGACGTGCGCTATCAAAGTGCGTGCTCGTGACTCGTGACACAAACCGTCAGTCATTTGTTTTCTCGAAAGATTTTGTTTATTTCTAGAGTGCCGTACTGCAAAAGAAAAACGGGATCTTTATAGGATCACTTTGATCGTTCTTCATCTCTCTCTGTGTGTTTGTCAGGACGTTCTAAGGAACGCGCGGGAGCACCGCAAAAATGTATTCTAAGCCAAAGCTTAACAACACACCAAAGTAGTAATCAAAGACCGCACTAAATGCAAACTTCCTGAGCCCTGAACACCCAGAAATATGAAATTTGCTAAGGTCTACTTGACTTTCAGTTCAAATATAGGAAAGAGTTTATTTTTTATAGTATGGGGGGCAAACGAGTTGCTTTGCTTTGCGAAGCAAGCAGAGTAGCACTACCTCTTACTAATTTATCTATTTGTAAACATAAGTAGGTAGATAATAGACGGAACAAGCGCAAAACCGCCGCAAGAAGACAGCTATGCAGAAGCGTTTCGTGCGATTTTTAAGTAGCTGCTAGGGATATCGGTGACGAAATATGCTTCCTATGAACATTAGACTTAAATGTACTACGTACACATTTAACTCTATGCCTATGAAATAAAAAACACATATTACATCAAAATTCAAATGAGAGAGAGATACTTGACAACGTATTCTATCGATTATGAATCAATAATCGATAGAATATGTTGTCAAGTATTGATGAAGATGTGCCAAGTGTTCTTCCGTGTTCGTAAATCAATATGCTCTTCAACTGAGTTTCAATATGATCCACTATTATAGGCATTTGGTACCTACGGCCTGGTTTTAGTAAATCGA
>LUGF01024522.1:160019-173683 GCA_001625245.1 Calycopis cecrops
CTCTAGTACCGCCATGATGAAGCACGCGGGGGGCATGGCTGACTACCGCTCTTCTGAAGGTGGGTCGGCTAGGACTTACTAAACTATTTCAGGTTGCGGCACATACTGTCTTAATAACTATGTCATCATCATCATCATCATCATCATCATCATCACCATTACCATCATCATCAGCAGCAGCAGCAGCAGCAGCCAGAAGACGTTCACTGCTGGACATAGGCCTCCCCCAGAGAGCTCCACATGCTGCATGCATCCAGCAGCTCCCCGGGACTTTGATTAGATCATCAGTAACATCATCATTAGTAATTTACTTAAAGTAGGTAAAGTGAATCAGTAAGTAACTACCAAAAACACAGTGTGACGCCCTTTCCTGTTGGAAATGGAGTAACAGCAAGAATCTCGTACAAAATACGAGCAAATCGAGTAATGATGATGTAACTAACAAAACTGTAGTATCATATGCCCTCGTGACGTCACAGGTAAGACGGTGGAGGTGGAGTACCGCGGCGACGTGGCGGTGACGGTGCGCGACGTGCTCGGCGGGCTGCGGTCCGCGTGCACGTACGTGGGCGCCGCGCGACTGCGGGAGCTGCCGAGGCGAGCGACGTTCATACGCTGCTGCAGGTACCCTAACTTTTTTTTAAATATAAGGGGCTCTTGACCGTGACCTTTGGTACTCTGTGGAGCAGGCCTATGTCCAGCAGTGGACATCCTCCGGGCTCCGGCTGATGATGAAGGCAAACGAGCAGTCGGGGAATTTGGATGACGGTGATGGTTATGCTTACCTCCTCTCCGCCAATGGGCCGGCTACGCACAAACCGCACGAAACGCGACAGCAGAGCAGTGTATTTACGGTATTATTGGTATCGTATCAGCAAGAGGTACCTCCCCGGTTTTGCCGGCCAATTACGCGGCAATACAGCAGCCAGCCAGCCACGGCCAATCTTTCGCATACATGTGCGTAAATCAGGTATCCACACTTATGCATTTTTCAGGACAAGTCCCGCCAAGTAAATTCGGAGAGTTGTCATTTATAATTTTATGTATTTGTTTCAGACAAGTCAACGACGTGTTCTCCTAAGCGCCGACCGGAAGATGCCTTAGCTTTTAATTTTGTTATTGACGTAATAGGAACTAAACGGATAAAATGGCGCCTCTTATCAAGAAGAAGGCACGAACTCTTTATTTTACTAAGCCAATTATGTGTACAATTAAGAAATTCTAATAAATTAATGCACAATTGTTAAATCGAATAATGACCGCCGCACACTTACCAACTCGGAAAGGGATCGTAAACGCCTCGCCTAAAAAAGCGAAGACGATACGATTACGTTTTCCCTTAGTGTGCGTTGCAGTATGAAGTTTCATACCAAGAATACTGACTGGCTCGAGGTGATACGGTTACGATCCCTTTCTGAGTTGATAAGTGTGCTGCGACCATTATTTAGTAGAATAAATGAATGGAACGTAAATAACGCCTTTATCAGTGGGTATGTGGAAATTTTGGGAATGTCCCAGACTATCCGTAGCTATGGTATCCCTATGTGCTCCTTACTTATGTTACATATCATTTGTATTCTAAACTTTTATGTCTATGTCCTATTGCGTCAGTGATTCACTCATCGTCAAGTTGTAGAGCGGTCAGTGCAGGCGAAGAGAAGGAGAGAGAGCGAAGCGACGAAGTAGAAGCTGACTTAAAAGGGAAACCCTGACTTCAGTGTCAGAATAAAACTTGATTTAATAGATATATTGCTTATGAAGTCATTTGTTTAGATAGGTTCCATTTTCGATAGTTATGCATAAAAATATGTGGGTATATTAATAATTAATGGTAAAAGGAGGTTGGAATATTATTAATTGTGTGTGCCAGCTTCACGCGACAGGAGTTACTCCTTAAGAACGAATATGATTTGGAAGTAGGGTGGCCAGGTGTCAGGATTTGGCCGGAAAAAAACTACCATTTTTTTTTCTTTAAAAATATCATAATGTCGTTTTTTGAAGGAGACTTCATATACAAGCTAACACAAAAGCGCTTCAAGCGCTTATCGCTTCTCTTGCCATTTCTCATCACAAAGTATTACGTCGCTTCGCAGCTCGGGCGCTCTCGATCATGTAACAAATGCATTTTTGTCCAAAAGATTCGTTGCGATGTAGTTTCTAGATAGTAATAAATATTGGAGTGCTTTGTTAGGCACAGATGATACTGGGCAGTATTGATTGTGGCCCAATGGGTGTTGAACGCCTGCACAATTCACTTCTAAGCGCAAATAGTTTGAAATTATCCAGGAAATAAGTATAAATATTATGCAATAATTATTTCTAAGATTATATTGTTTAAGTACAAACATTCAATTGAATATTGATTATGATCAAAAAACGATAACTTTAATCGATTCGTTTCAAACATCGATTTGGTGAAGAACCGATGAGTGATGCGTATGTATGCCCGGCCACATACCGTCAGAATCCCATTTCGGACTTTCGATACGAAATATTGAACGAAAAGAATCGTGTGACATCCCGATTACAAGTATCTTTGATCTTTTAGAATTTTTTCACCGAGATTCCGAAGGTATGTCTAATCTCTATGTTAGGCCTAGAGGTCTTGTAAGGGTTCGCTGCGTGTCTTGATCCCGTATTGATATCTGGAATAGTATTGCGACTGTATGTGGAAGGTGTTGATATTTATTTTACAATCAGGTATTTTTGTAAGATATTACGTAATTATTATCAGTCAGTATCGATAACACAATGCATCGAGATGGTAAATTTTAAGTTACCGACTTATGTAGTACAAAATAAGCTTAAAGGTTTAAAGAAACTACATTGTACTACACCTAGTATTAATTGAGTAAACATGGAACACCTCGGAAGGAGTAGGGTAAATCCAGATACCACGTTGAGCCTAGCTTCAAGAGCCGCACACTTTGATATTTTTAGGTATAGCAACATTGACTGTACCGCCGTTAGTTCCTATACTCGCGAGCGTGGAGAATAGAGACCATTCCACAAGGAACATTAAATTGGAGACGCCACTTTTGTAAGAATAAAGTTTTATGAAATAGTGTGTAGGCTAAGACCCACACACACACGCGAATTTTAGGCGCCTGTCGCGACTGCATTTAGACGTTAATTGACATTAATTGATATACATTAGCGACTAAGTCGCCGCGTTTGGCGTCTTGAAGTGTGCGCAAGCGTTTAGTCGCTGCATTCTGCGTCTAAAAAGCGACAAGACGCCGCGCGCCGGTCGCCGCGTCTAAAAGTATCGTCGCCCCAAGAACTGTAATTTACAGTTTACAGAAGACATGCACCCGTTTACTCTTACGAATGGGACTTGGCCTCTAATCCCCCATGTTCCTAAGACAATAGCTTAATCATGTGAAATGTCTAATGAAAATATAACGTTATTTAATTTTATGTTGTTATAATAATTCATAGATAATATGAAGAGGAATAGCACAATTCATTGGTCATTGGTCCTATCCTGTGACCATAAATAAAATTAGGTATTTTTCTATTGTCAATTTAGGTTGCTGTTTTGAATGTTTTAGCTGGCGTGTTATATTTCTAAGTAATTGAATTGTTTAATAAGACGAATCTCTTGTTTTGTGAATGAGAAGTAGCGGGGTAAATTTATGTAGCTGTACATAATGTGTTGATGGATAAGAAAAACCTTACAAGCAACACGAATATTTCAACTGTCATAAAAAAATTGGCCGCCTGAGTAAAGCCAAATGCCAAATGTGTGACATTTGGCAGCTAATGTCGAGTGAAAAATTATTAGATTGATTTTTTTTTCTTTTTTTGTGTGTTTGACATTTGCGCACTTTAACGAGAAAAGCACAAAATATTTTCAAGGCTTTGTTTGATTTGTCTGTTTGCATTAAATAATTGTTCAATGTTGAATGTTAAATATATTTTATCACTTGAAAAAATCTGTTTTATTTAAAACACATTTACTTCACTGCAATAATGTTTTAATTTAATGTGAAATAGAAATTACATTTGAATTAAAGGAAGACAAAACGAATTCTGATGTGTAATAAAGTCTAGTCAGTCAGGATATACCCAAATAGTGTCTAGATTTTATATTTAGAGGATAAAATCTGCATTAGAATCCTCAATAGCTGAGGCACACTTGGTCCGGAGATCTCGTTTGCAAGTCCCATTTCATTTAATTTAAATTATTTTTAACTTTTGCATTGCAATAATAAATTTAAAATGATGTACTATTCTTTCTGCAGTCTAAGGTAGTACATATGCTGTTACCGTTTAATAGGCAGAAGCATATATTGCACTCTACCTGATATGAATGCCCTTTGGGACAATGTACAGGATTCTTTACCCTGACCGGTATCATCGAATCAATAGTAATGCTCTTTTCTGCAGCACAGTTTTTAGAAGAGCACTTCAGGGTTTTGCCCCCTACCAAACATTGGCAAACGTTGCAGTCCATGTTGTATACGTGTAGAGGCTCGCAGTACCCGTGCATGGTTTGCAGATCTTTGGATCTCTTCTCTGTGAACGCTATCTCGTCGCGACAGGCGGGGTTGCCGACGCACAACTGTCGTTTCTCCCCCAACTTCTCGTAACAGAAGCATACTTGACAATCGAGTTCGTACAGCGTGCTCTTCACGCAGTCGTCGTGTATGGTGAGCTCCTGGTGGCAGCGCGCAGGGCAGTCGATGAGGTTCTCGCCGTTGGCGCTGCGTATGCACTTGCAGGACCTGCAGCCGCTCTCGTATTTGTTTGAAGCGCACACGTCGGCATGTTCTTGCGGTTGTTTGTATTTCGCGTTGATTATGTTCATCATAACTGTAGCGCCCTGTTTGAGACACTTCCTCGCCGTGCAATACATATTACTGTCTGCATCGCACTGGCAGGAATTACATTCATTATAGAATATTTCGTCGGTGTCGTGACCGTCGCAGTAACTCCTTTCTCCTTCGACAGGCTCCGAGCCGTTGTTGCACAGGAGCCTGTTGTTTCGCAGGCAAACACATGTCCTGCTGCCGAACAGGTATTCCTTATTGATCTCGCAACGAGTATAAATTTCCGAAGCGACATCCTTCACTTGTTCGACGTCAGGTCGCTCCGCAACCGCCGGATCGTCTTTTTCGCATTTCTTATTCGTACACAAAGCTTGAGATAAATGCTCCGACTCCGGGCAGACGCACACGTTACATTCGACTTGGTATAATAAATTCGCTTTACACTTCTCGTTGCCAGTCACTGTTATGATGTCCAATTTTATCACGTTGTACAAGTATTGGTACTCCTTACTGCAATTGTCACTGGGCCAGGAGCCTTCTATGTCGCATATGCACAATAAGCTGCCCATCCTGTACCCGACGCCGGGTTCACATTGTGTCTGCTTCGTCCGCCAAGAACCGTGACCCTCCATACCCACTTCTATGTCCGCGATTGCATCTGAAATTTACGCAACGCTATGATTTTATAACTTCAAAAATCTAGGTTTGTCCTGAGTTAATCAAAAGGAAGCATCATTTAGACAGGTCAAGGGACAGGGGAGGATTGTACAGAACACGGAACAACACAGCGTTTCAGTGTTCTAAACATGGTAGCAGTGCCATGAAACTGTTCACTGTCAACAGGCCTAGTTGACGCTTGAGGAATCATTTAGATCAGCCAGAGGAAGGAAATTTGCACAGATAATTAGGACATTATGGGTTAGTGCTTCAGTATTCTGAATACAAGTAGCTAGGTGAGTAAACATGAACACTAACCAAGCCCAAGCTGGCTTGATTGATATAATTCATCACACATACTACATATCTGCATCACTACATAAAATTGAGATTGTTGGCTCAACTACTTTGAATGCAGATGACGATGTAGTTGTGTAATTGTACCGGCGCTCGGCGCGGCGGCGAGAAGTGACAGCTGCGTTGTCGCTTTTCGTGCAGTGTGTAAGTAGCCGGTAATCCATGTAGGAGGGAGGATGGAGAATAGTGCATCTGTATAGCCTCTATGTGGATGTCTATGGGCGTCGGTAGTTTTGAAAATGGCTGCGACTCCTTGTTTGCCCTCTTTATACTTAAAAAATAACTACTAATCGGTATATATTTTCAAAACAATTTCAATCCCACGTTGGATATTCTCTTGTCTTTTTCGACTTCACTGATAAAAGAATAATTATATGTATCGACTTGCCTATAGGTGCAAAGTTGTAGGTATCAAGAGTTATCATGTTTTATGTAGAAAATCGTAATACTTGGTTAGAAGGACTTAAAAATTTTCACAAAGTAACCATGGAAAGTAACTAAATGTGGGCTAGGGTTAATATATATATTTTCGATTGATTTATTGCTTTGAACAAGGTTGATAAAAGCGAGAGGCATTAAATGAAACCACATATTTAGTGTATAATTTCCAGGCTACACAACAAAAATCAGATCAATTGGAGCATTAGTTTAACCACAGGAGTTTTTTAAAGCTTTTTCTCACGTAGTACACGCTGTATAATCAGCTAATAAGCGCCCGGGCGCCTTTAGTCCGCCGGAGTCATTCACCCCGTGAGAGGTGTAGCCGCCCCGTACAAAGCATGATTACATTTTTCTCTATTTAACTTGTTTGAAAAGTCGTACACTTGTGGTAATTTTTTTAATACTTTCGGAATAACTGTAGACACTTAGAGCAAATGTGGTTTCATTTAATGCCTCACGCTTTTATTAACCTTGCAAATGGCTTGTAAATAAAGGTACAAGATCAAGTTTATTTTGGTAAAAAAATTCGAATACGCGCTACGACTCGGGTCCTAAATATGAGCTTATAAATATGGGCATTTCATAGAGGTAGAAAAGCTGTTGTGGCCTCGGTTGTAACTTCATCGCCGTATAAAAATTTACCTTATGGATACATACAAGAAGATTGAAAAAAAAAAGAAACTCAAGCAAAAAAAAGTAATATAAGAAATCACTAAATCAAGACCCGGAATGTTGCAGAAAGTGAAGTTGAAGACATCCGATTTGATTTGATAAATTAACTAATGTCCTCCAGTTGCCAAAGGGTTAAAAAACGTTAGTTAATTTCATACGAGATATTACAAGTTTGTATGTGTAGCCCATATTTGTGTACATTTTCCATATTTAACTTCTATTTTGCCATTTTGTTTAACTATCAATTTAAAAATACTCATCATCATCATCAGCCTGATAAAAATACTCATAAATGTTAAAAACATAAGACTAAAGAATTAAGAACATATCATTGAGCTGTTCATAAATATATGTAGATATGATTTAAAAATCATACCTACATACATTTTTATTAATATATAAAATAATCATTTATTGACTTAAAAGTAAATTTAAGTCAATTTATTATTAAATTTACATTTAAGTCAATGAATGCGTTGAAGTGAGACTCCCTGCGTTGAAGGGCGACTCTCTTTACGCGGCTCTTACCTTTGAAGTGGCCGAAGGGGTCGTGGCCGGTGCACGGGCGCTGCTCGCACTTGTAGAACCTTTGCTGGGTGCATTTGCACCAAATGCAGTCGTTCAGTATAATATCCTTGTACTTGCATGGTTCATCGAACACTTTCAGTTTTCCTATCGGCCACGCTAGATATATTGAGAAAATGCCGTTATTAATTAACTAATTGAAATTAAAATTAATTTGAAAGAGGTAGGGGAGGTAGTCACGCTGCATGCATGCTGAATTGGGCCGGCACGACCGGAGAGGTACCTCTCGCTTACTCGATACCGGCGTAAAGACAGCTGTGCCATCGCGTTTCGTGTGGTGTGTAAGTGAGAGGTGGAAGGAGGATGGAGGTCAACGTATCTGTATAACCTCCATGCGGATGTCTACGGGCGTCACGTAGTCACGAAAATGGCTGCGATCGCTCGTTTGCCCCCTCACATTTAAAAAAAAAATTGGTCTTTTACTTACTTACTTTGTTGTTACACATAGTGTGTTAGCTGTTAGTTTAAAGTGTAAAATTACTTATCATTATATTTTTGAGAGTGGAGGTAGCGCAGTCGCGTTTCGTGTGTTGTGTGACCCATGGCGGGACCCACAACCGGACCTTACCACTTGGGGAAATATTCATGTATATGCCAAAGTCATCAATTGGCGTGAGACGTGCGAGCAGTGTCGTGCGAGCTGTGTCGTGCTTGCAGTCTCGTGCGAGCAGTCTCATGCGAGTAGTGTCGTGCAAGCAGTGTCCGGTTCCGTTTTTTTGCCATTATTTGGCTACGGAACCCTAAAAAGACAAACGTTTAGGTGCCATTAAGGAATGAATCTACATTGAAAGGAGCTGGAGCGGCAGCGAATTTCGTTGAACGCTTAAAATGGTTTATTATTTGCTTGCTTTAAAAGTATAACCTATGTAAATTCCGGCGTCAATATGTATTTTCGGTATTTTCAATTTTGTTACTACGTGAAAACTAGGGGGGGGGACTTGGCACACATGCGTACGATCCCAAATGTTAATGCACGCCCCGCGGTTTCACCTACGTGACACATTGGGCTTCTGTCGCAGTTTAATGTCCTTCCTTCCTCGATAAATGGCTTTTCTAACACCGAAAGAATCACACAAATCGGAGTAGAAACTCTTGAACTCTTCAGCACTATAATATTACCTATAGAGATTATTTTTTACCTATAGAGAGAGAAAGATATTATAATTTAAATTTTCATTTTCATGACTACAGCCACTCATACACATCCGCATAACAGTTACAGATGCGTTACTCTCCATTATCTTCCCCGCTCCATGGGCCACCGGCTACTTACACACTGCACGTTACGCCGGTAACGTGTAAGCGAGAGGTACCTCCCCGCGTCGGCTCAATAGGGTATTCTACACTATTAAAAATATGCTACGAATTGTTGTCATCCTATTGGATAATATTATAATAAACCATATATGTATACATGTCTATTTTATGCAAAATAATGCATATTTAAAAAAAAAATTGCGAAATAAAGTAGCAATCATTTGTCAACGTCAAAAACGTTTGGTGATCGGTTGAAACTCAGATGACGTCACCGGCAAGTAACTCTAGCCGAATTGCCTAGTGTTTGACACTTTATTTACTTGCGTTTCACGTCAATCTAATCATATTGCGCCGCCATGACAGTTTGCACTGTTTTAGGCGCGAGTGTAATAACTCAAACTTTAACATTATTTTTTGTTGTTAATACTGCTTATTTTCTGGATATATTTATGTAACGTGTTTAACAAGTCATAAAGTATGAAATAAAAAAAAAATCAAAAAATTGTCAAATACCCTATTCGGAGCGTGACCCTACCTCTTTACTTAACTATACTCGGCTTATGTATTTTAGCAAGAAATAAACTTTGTGAGTGTAGGGCTAACTAGCTACGGGACATATATTACAATGCCGTCGTCTTAGCCAAATTTCGGCTGTCATCTACGACGAACGACGAGTCATCTGCGCAGGACACATTTATAGTACACAAATTTTTGCGCACACAAGTGAGCTCTCTATTCTCTTATTCCGATGGGTCGGCAGTAACACGTCCGGGGAAATCAGGAGGACGGCTTCACGTGCTCTCGTGCACGGGAGTGTAACACCGCCAACTTCCTGACCCCGAATTGTTTTTAGAAATTGAAAAATCCTAATATCATTTTTGGTCCGATCTGGGACTCGAACTTCGCGTCTGTGGTTGAACATGCTTACCACTAGACATAGACATATCATTTTCCGTGGAAAATAGAAAATCATCCCATGGCATCCCATAGAGTTACATAACAACATAACATTTTTTCGGGACAAAAACTATCCTATGCGTTAATCCAAGTTACTCTCTATGTGTGTGCCCATGAAAATCGGTTAAGCAGTTTTTGCGTGAAAGAATAACAAACAAACATTCATACAAACTTTCGGATTTATAATATTACTAGCTTCCGCCCGCGGCTTCGCCCGCGTGGATGTCGGATTAAAAAAATCCCTATAAATTTTTACTTATTATGTTATTCTGATATGATACTGTAAAGTTTCATGAAAACCCGTTCGGTAGTTTTTGTGTGAAAGAGTAACAAACATTCTTACAAACTTTCGCATTTATAATATTAGTAGGATATGATGTGACAAACGGGTCCAATAGGGTTTATCGTAAGTCAAAAATGTGGGACAAAGGGATCTGTACCTAGTTTTCAGTCCATGCCGGCCTTCCGCATCTTCTGACGCGAGAGGTAAAGGGATATTTAGGGTAGAAAAATGTGCATAAACTAAATGCGTTTTGTAATGTGTGCGTGACTTACATCGTACATACGTAATCTCCAGTTGTAAACACAGGACGGCGAACACTAAAAGCATTTTATAGAACAATATTACTTCTACGTCATTTAGTCTTGGAATTAAAACCCATAAAACAAATGTCTCGGTTGGTTTAACACACACATAACAATTCCAATAAAACGCACATAATTGTCAAAAGGACACTTTGTATTTCAACGTTTAAGAATAGAAAATTAATCAACTCAATAATAGAAACATTCTGAAGAATTATTTCGTTATCACCTAATTATTTCGTTTGTACAGATTCGTTCCCCTTCACAAGTCTTGGGCCACGGTGTTATATTGTCAGACACTGTTATAGCCCGAAATAGGTAAAATCATAGATTTAGAATTGTTTTCACTACGTGAAAGATGTACAAAGCGTGGGAGCGAGACATTCAAATTAAGTTCCAATCATCGGAAAAGAAAAGAGACAGTAGATGAAGTACATATGAGACAAGTATTTTACGCGAGTAAGAGGCCATAGCGACCCGATTACATAACAATGACAAAGTCATGTATGTGTTTTTGTATGGTTTTTGTAGTAATTTTGACATTTATCAAATATTTTTTTTTGTCTCGGCTCTGTTCTGACATCGTGTATCTTGTATATTCTAGATCTATGGGTAAAATAGACGTCCCACTATTAGACACAAGCTACGTACACGGCTTCACTGCGTATGTTTCGAACCCGTGGAAATATCGAGATGAAAAGCAGATGTTGACCGATTCTCATACCTACCCGATATGCGCACAAAATTTCATGAGAATCGGTCGAGTCGTGTCGGAGGGGTCTTGTAATTAAAATTGTGACACGAGATATCCCCCCCTGGGGCTGTTAAAGTTTCGGTTGCCACCGGAAACACAAACTAAGATACATTTTACTCGGACCTAAACTTATGTGGAAACGAAGCGAAGCCAACTTCGGAGTTACAAGTGCTCGTCGGCAGAGGGCTAGGGCTTGGGTCTAACTCCGCCCCCGCTGATGGGAGTGGCGCATTCCGATATGAGAATGTTTATAATAGCTAGTTTAACCATTGATATCATGGCTAGAGGGATCGACATTCTTTCCTCGACTCTTAAGTCGGGGCTGATGTCACAGCTTGCAGAATACATGGATATCCCTATGATATGTGTAGACATATTAAACCGTTGAATCATTTGTGACTTGCCATCATTTGGCCTATGGAGGCGGGAGGAGAAAGGAGGGCAGCGCATCTGTGTAGTATCTATACGGATGTCTATGGGCGTCGGTTGTCATCAAAATGGCTCCGACTGCTCGTTTGCCCCCTATACCATAAAAAAAATAATTTACCCATCAACTTGCGAGCTCGTCGTGCATTTGATGTTCTTATTGAAGCTTTTGTAGTACATGGGGCAAACATGCAACACGTTCTGCCAATGATTGTTTTCATTTACATAGTATCTTTGGATGTCGGCGTAAAGTGGCGGCGTGAGGCGTTTGAGTTCCCGGTGGCCCATAGAGGTCATCATCAAAAGGCCGACTGCTCGTTTGCCCGCTATTCTATGATATTGTATGCCAGTGTCGTGTAAGCGAGAGGAGAAGAGGACTCCCCTGGTAGTGCCGACCCAATTCGGCTAGATAAATAAATAATAAATAAATAATATTTTATATTTGCCAAAACTGACTATAACTAATTGCACGTATACATACACTTATTTACTAACTTAACATTAGATATACTCTGCTAGCGAGTGTGTTACAAAATGGTGGGATCTCAGTTAGAGTCGATGTCTCCTATCTCCAGTCCATCATAACTACCAAAACGAAAACCCAGATTTGTTTTGGTAGTTATCTAATAGTATCGAGAGTTCTAAGTGTGAAAATTGGTTTCAAGTTCAGATGCCTGCTGAAACCAACATTGTCTGCACAAT
The DNA here is from genome assembly GCA_001625245.1 of Calycopis cecrops. Lineage (NCBI taxonomy): Eukaryota > Metazoa > Arthropoda > Insecta > Lepidoptera > Lycaenidae > Calycopis > Calycopis cecrops. The sequence goes on from LUGF01024522.1 coordinate 172,188, forward strand.
ATTGCAAAATAATAATTGATATACATATATGTGTGAAATAAGAAGAAATGCTGGAGTGAATCACTAAAATGTGAACAACGTTATAATCTCACAAGGTACAATATTTAATACAAAAAGGTTAGATTTGCGTATTCCACATCAGTTCGGGGGGCTCGTCGTCCAATTTGTAACGCACATAATTGGCTTGCTCTATCCTCGGCTCGCCCGCCACCACAGTACTTTCGATGTTGCAGTGATCTATTCCACGCATTATCTTGAAAAATCCATTTTCGCCCCAAAGCCTGCCCCACGAGTTGGCCGCCAGCCAGTACTCCACGCCGTCCTCCTCCCCCCAGCCGAGCAACTTCACCGCGTGCCCGCCGCACACTGCGCCGGTGACGTAATGGTAAACGCCGCCCTCGTAGTTTAGAAAGTCTTCATGTACCTCCATAACAGCTTCCACTGGACCATGCGTTAATATCTCCATTTGTATTTGTCGATGTCCTCCTTTGATTGCGTATATTTTTTCCGGGAACGCTTTATCGTTCTTGTAACTAATCATATAATTGTTTTGACAACGGTGTTCACAGCGCGGTAAGTCGAGCGTGGGGGGGCATGACTCGTTGAGAGAACAGGGATTTACCGGGTACGGTTGGCAACCTTCCTTGGAACCATATGCTCCCCCTGACACGACGCCGTAGGACTTCCAATACTCCCAGGCCGTTGTTACTTCTCCGCTCCGGCTACAGCCCCAGTTCACGCTACAACTTAAGATGTCGTATGCCGAGAACTTCTTTTGGAGGGTTTGGTTCGAATATATGCAATATCTGTCGGTCATCGTCGCTGCCGCTGCCACGGCCCAAGAGCTAGCGCATAATCCCTGCTCACTTATTTCAGATAACGAAGGACATAATTTCCACCACTGCCGAGCGTCAAAACTTATCGGTATCTGCGTGGATCCATTTAGTTTGTACTCAACGTTTTCGAAGTTTGGGTAACGTGAATCATCCATATTGGCGCCCATTAAGAGTTCTGTGTGATGTGGCTCGGAGTGAAACGACAAAAAATCGCTATGTTTTGCTTTCCACAAGTAATCTCCATTATTAATGATTCTAAGAATGTTATGCTCCTCAACGTGCCCTAGAAACACTTGATTTATCTTTAGAATTATAAAAAATAGACCAAGATTTGATAGCATTATGTAAATATCTTTTCTTTTTCTTTTGATAATGTAATACAAAAAACAATTCTGTTATATACAAATACTGTTAGATGTTTCTAATTTACGACCAATAAAATTAATCAAAGTTTTATTTTTTAATTTAATAACTTTATACGTAGATGTATAATTAACCAACATAATGATTGGATACGCTGAATGCATTAGCTGATTAGTCCAGCAAATATAATTTAAGTTATACAACATGTATTTCTTAACTTAAATTACACATAAATCACTATCACTGTTAAATTAGATGTCTACAGTCTGCTACGAAAGCTAACAGAAGCTCAATACA
>LUGF01024522.1:185791-202776 GCA_001625245.1 Calycopis cecrops
CGCTTGCCATTTCGTTGTAATATTCGTAAATTTTTCATATTTCATCATATTTAGTAATCATTTATCATCCATAATCATTCATTAAGTAAAATCATTATTAGTATTGAAGTTAACTTGACTTTTACGTGAGTGACAACTGCGAGTATGTGAGGTGGTTTTCAAGGATAGCTGAACACGTACATCCAGACGTTCCTGACATCCACATCCAGCTACCACCCCACAAGCCCTTAGAAACCTCGGCGTGAATAAGGCCAGTGGCCCCGACGGAGTGCTAGCCATATTACTCGAGACTTATTCGCCTAAGCTTACTCCGACCTTAACACATATGTTATCCTCTCTCTAATAACCGGTATAGTGCCAAAATCATGTAAGGCTTGCCAGTGCTTTAAAAAGTTGTGATGACCCCAATAACTATAGTCCCATATCGGTCACGTCCATACTTTGTAAAACTATGGCATGTGTACTTAAATTGCGAATTTAGTGACCACCAAACGGATTTCACCGAAATCGATCCACGGGAGATCTTCTTGCATACGTAATCGAAAAACACAGGGAGACAATTGCTGTTGCTTTAGATATCTCAAAGGCATTTAATAGTGTATACACCAAGGCCTTCTAGGTAAGCTTCCATCGTATAGCCTGCCCACTCAACTCTGTGCATGGATATCTAACTTTCTGAGAGAAAGATCTGTACGGGTAGTACTTGAAGGTTGCTCGTCAAATTCTATGGCTGTAAATGCCGGAATACCTCAGGGGTCCGTCCTCTATGCAACTCTTTTCTTGCTGCATATCAACGACCTTTTGCGTCCTGGTATTTTCAGTTATGCGGACGGCGGCACGGTTGTGAGAAATACACATCCATTGCAAGAGCCACTAAAGGACATATCCATTCACAGACAGGCATGGCATATGGAAAAAAAAGGCGTACTTATTCTCCGCGAAAGGAGTATGAACTTTTAGTCCGAAATCAAGGCTAACTTGCTTAGAAGGCTTTCCATGCTTTCTATGCTTGTTGCAAAGAGGATAGTGTCATCCGCATACCGCAAGTTGGAAGTTTTGTGCCCTCCGATAGCGATTCCATCTGACCAGTTTTCAAGTGCTATTCTCATAATGAGCTCTGTGTAGATGTTGAATAGTAAAATAAATAAATAAATAACTTTTTATTTCGGACAATATCCATATTATATTGTTAGTAACATTAACTCTTATCCAATGTTAGTAACTTATTTAACTAAAACTATCTCAACATAACATTAAAACTATAAGCCCTGCGCTCCCTCACAATTTCAAGGTTGTCCGTGAGATCAGCTGTAACCACGTGATCGAGGTATTTTAATTTGTCGACCACACACAGAGAAGTGCCCTCAAGTACAATCGGAAGTACAGTGAAAATTTGCATCTGTTTAGTATTGAAAATCAACACTTCACTTTTATTGGAATTATACTACAGCCAAAGTGTGGAAAACTTTACCAGAATCGGTATTCAGTCAAGTGTACACTTTCCACCAGGTGAGACAGTGGCCAGACGTAAACCAGACGTATTATAAAAAAATACGAAATTCTTTTTTTAATCTAGTTAAATAGCGAAAAATTTAATCATGCTTTGTACTGGCTCGTATAGCGAACGGCAACTTCGTACTGACAGTATAGCGTATACGAAAATTTTAAGAATTCCTGTGCTCGGGTTGAATTGATTTTTGTTGTGTAACCCTGGAAAATATACACTAGATATGTGGTTTTATTTAATGCCTCTCGCTTTTATCAACCTTGTATGTACCTATAGATATAGATTACTAGTGGACCCGACAGACGTTATCTTGTCATTATTGGAAAATATGTTGTCATAGTAACCTGAGATATTATTTGGCCGAATTGTCAACCTGTTATTTTTCCCTACAATATTGTATTTCAAGTCGAGATACCGATTGCAGCATTATACCTAATCTAGCCATAAGTTCTGTTACAAAGAAAAAAATATATATTGCAAATAACATTTATTACTTTTACAATGTGTTAGTTTATTACTCAAATATAAAACAATTAAAAATATAAAAAGCTTATTTGATGTGGTCTCTATGGGCTGCACTCCAGTCCTTTAAACGTTGAGGATAGTTATCAATGGAAGCACGCACTTTTTCCATGGGGAAATTCTTCACTGCCAATCGTACGAATTAATTTAGGGACTCCAAATTATCACGGCGTTTAGAGCAAGCTGTACTCTCTAAAACTGATCATAAATCATAATCCAGCGGATTAAGATCGGGACTAGACGAGGACCAGTCTTCAGCTCTGATGAAGTCCGAGACGTTCGCTTACAACCAAGACAGCGTGGACCGAGCTTTATGAGCCGGCGCCGAGTCTTGTTGTAAGAACCATACTTGGTTATTGAACATGGTGTTATTAAGGGGCTTAACTACCTTCTCAAGAATGGTATCTTGATACACTTGTGCCGATGTTTTGATACCTTTTTCACAAAAATATGGCTTAGTCACTCGTTGCCAACGTTGCACTCTGTCGACCAATCGGGAAGCTTTCTTAGAGCTTTAAGCACAAATACGGTTATTTTGTTTGTTAAAATGTTGCTCAATTGTGAAAATTTTCTTATCCGTAGATAACATTTTTCTGTGACCTCCCTTTGCGTACCGCTTTAGTAGTTGTTTCGATTTTACCACCCTATTCATCTTTAATTTATCAGTTAAGAAATGACCAGTGCGTCTCTTATAGGCTGCAAGTCCTAAGTCATCTCTTCAAATACGCGACCTGGTTCTAGGAGCTATCCTTAATTTCCGAGATAAAATCTTTTGCTTTCGGACAGGATTTCTTCTAATTCTTTCCCTTACTGCTTTCACCGACTTTTTCGTAGGAACACTTCGTGGACAGCCAGATCTTTCGCTGTCACAAACAGAGGAAGTCTCATTGTACCTATTAATAGCCCAGTACACAAACATTTGACTAATACGGATGGAGTGATTTAAAAATAGCATTTGGCTACATACTAATGGTGAGACAGTGATTGCGATCGATGCTAAAAATCACTCTGCTAACAGTAAACAGCGATCGCAGCAGCGATCGCTCTTTGTGCAAGCAGCGATTGAATCACAAGCTCATAGCGACTGGTCACTGCTTATGAGTTCGCTGTGATCGCTGGCAGCGACGCTATGTGCGTCACTGCAGCTAACAGTGATTTTTCGCAGCGATCGCAATCGCTGTCTCACCAAAAAATGCTGCAGCTTTTGTTCTGTCGGCCGCTAGGCGTTATGTAACTCTAGCGTCAATCGTCATGTTTTGCTTTATATAGACTTGTCGTTTTGTTTTTATGGCGATCAGTTCATTTAGGAGGTATATTTTATGTGTAAAATGTAACTGCTCGTTAATAGATAGCAATAACTAATAATAAGTTACTTTCTAATTAAATGGTAACTACGTAATATGTAATTTTTTTGGTGTATTTAATATTTAATATATTTTCTATACATCAATATTATTTTTAAAGCTTTAAGTATTTTTTTCTTATTTTAAGTATTTGTTTTAAGTTGGTGTTTGTCTATATTTTATATCGAAAGAGTTTTCTATTTCGATGATATTTTAATAATGTAGTGGCTATTTGGGATTTGTCATTTAGAATCATAGAAAATGTGTTTTTGTCCTTTTTATAACACAATTTAATGTTATCAAAAAGATATAAGACTTGTTAGACATTTAAATACATATCTTTGGTAAAAGGGAATAGGGATAAAGACGAATGACCTTCAAAATGTGATTTGAAATATCGTGATCACCGCTAGGCACTAAAGCAAAGAGTGATTTAAAGAGCTATTAAATTACTGTTACTATTCACTGCGATTTTCTACAACTACTCAGTGCGATTGATGCTATTCAAATATCACTCTTTGGCACATCTCTACCCCATACCTACTTTGTGTAATGCAATCACAACGATTCTCTTCTCTTTGTCATCTCTCTCCATTATAATATCGCAAAATATTCTACAATAAGTTGGCGCCAAAATGTGAAAACACAATGAACAATCGTATAAAAATTACAGGTTCCAAATTCAAATGTAATATTTTTTGTTTTTTAATAGTAACAGAATTTATGGCAAGACTAAGTACATGGTTAAATTATGGCCTATATGTTACCGAGGACTAATACCTATAGAACAAAAAAGTTTCATCAAAATCCATCCAGTAATTTTTGCGTTAAAGTCTCAGAAGACACGGACAGAATGAAATCTTCTACAGTTTTGATAAACGTATAGATTATTCCAATATTATAGTGAGTATTTGCGATAGTGCATGGATAGCGAGAATTTTTTTTGGCGCTCTTTGGGGGAGGCCCATGTCCAGCAGTGGACAGACAGTATTCCGGCTGATGATGATGATGATGATGACGTCTAGCGAACCGGTAGTCGTGTTGTAGCAAGTGTAATGCTGACGAGTTTTGTACGGTTTGCGGAGCTCTCGAACACTTCTGTATAAATTATATCAATGAGCTTCGGTAGTTATCACGGGGCCCCTACTGCTCATTTGCCCTGTTGTACCATGAAATATGCGATTAGTCACATTCAGTGCTTACCTTCTTTCTTTTAAAACCATTTTTTTTTTTATGGTATGAGGGGCAAACGAGCAGTCGGAGCCATTTTTTTTTTATGACTACTGACGCCCATAGACATCCGCATAGAGGCTATACAGATACGCTGTCCCTCTTTCTCCTCGCACCTTCACGGACCACCGGCTACTTACGCACCGCACGAAACGCGACAGCACAGCTGTCACTTTACGCCGGTCTCGAGTAAGCGAGAGTCCCCGGTCGTGCCGGCTGCATGCAAGCAGTGTGGCACTACCTCTTCCTAAAAACCTGATTTAATGGAGCTCCAGTGTCCAGCCTCAGGCCCAGCGCTGGCCGTCCGCGGGCTGATAACATTCGTGATGATTGTGATGGTTACCTGATTATGTAGTAGCTTCCCGCGGTGCAGAGTTTCTTTTCAAGCGTTATGTTGAATTTAACGTCCAGTTGACGTAGTCGTTGATTCGCCACATCCCTCCTTTCCCGGATATGGTCACTAGGGTTGTCCTGGAAGTGTTTTGGCAGTAATAATAATAATAATAATAAGGAGGGCAGCGCATCTGTATAGCCTCTATGCGGATGTTTGTGGGCGTCGGTAGTCATGAAAATGGCTCCGGCTGCTCGTTTGCCCTCCTATAACGTAAAAAAAAATAATAATAGATTGAAACATTAATATAATCGAGCAAGCCGCCATCTGTCTACAATATGTGAAACTTTAAGTAGTGTTTGACGACCAGATGGCGGAGTAGTACAGAGCTCGGATAAGCGGAGCAAGTTGCGCCAGGGGTCGCGGGTTCGAATCCCGCCTAGGTTTATCTATGATGTATATTTCTATAATAAAAATTATAAATATATAAAATGTATTAAATATTATTTCCGTTGTCTTTATAATAAAAGGTACTCTGTGCCCGTCACACAAGTTCTTACGGTACATAGCACAGGGTTGCTAGCTAACGTGGTTTAATAAGTCCACAGATAATGTTAAATAGTATTATTATTTCTAATTTTAAATGTTATATTAATAATAATAACTCTTTATTTGCATAAGACATGTTGCAGTACATATACAATAAAAAAATACAACAAAAAAAATAAAGCATAAATCAAAAAACCATAGTAAAAGAAAAAAATACAAAATACAAAATCAAAAAGAAAATCTTAACGTGTAATCTAGAAAAAAAAAAGAAAGTAACAAACAGAAGCAGCAACGAGTCCAGCAAAAAGGTGAATCCTCGGCTTATGTTAAGGCTATTTATTAACCCTAACACCGATTTTCAGAACCACCAGTAGGTAATTTTAATTTTATTTTGTCGGTAGCTTATGATATTAGGTAGTTACGTAGACACAAAAACTAGACATGATACAGATACTACTTATTCTATATATATTATTTAAATTGCATATATAATGATACTTTAAGAGACATTGTATTGATTTCTGATTTTATTGTAATGTTACATAACTTGGAAAAAATCTATTGACAAGTGGACAATATATCTTTAACTTACTGTTTATTTCCGTTACATAAGATTTCAGACTAATATAAAAGATGACCTTTCATATTAAATTATCTTTATTATTCATCTCAAAAATCTCTCTCGTCTCTTTGTGTTGTTATAGTTTTAATAGACAATGTTTCTAGAACATTCCAATGTGAAATGTATGAAATGTTCTGCATTGTCTTTGCTGTAATAATTATTTCATTTTACTCTAATATGTAAATACACCGAGCTCAGTGCACGTGGGTGTGTCGCAGTGGACGGAAACAGAAAGATGATGATGACACTTGTTTGAGACTTTCGCCTTTGTTACGCATTTTGTAGTTAAATACTTTACGGGTTTTAACGCTATAAAATATTTACTAAGTCTCATATCGGTCAGTCCGCTCGTGACCCCAGCTGGTGTGATCCGGCCAAAACGTCGAGCGAAGGTATATATTTATGCTAGTACCTTTAATAAATATTTTATCATGTTAACTACAAGATGATGCCGATGTAAACACAAAGAAAACTTCTTACCCGTTTCATGGTCAAGTTGTGAACTCCGAGCACGTTGCAGCGGGCCACGTCGCACGCGCCGTACATCTTCAGCCCCTCCTCGGGGCACACGCACGACTTGCAGCCCTCCGTGTACTCCTCCCCGGGGAAGCAGGCCTCTAGGTTGCGTTTTACCTTCGTATCACTCAACAACGTCTGTTGAAATTTATAAGTCCACGTCTTAGCCTCGCAATTGCGTTTGGTGCACACTTTGTCCTCCCTCTTACCATTCGTAGGACAGACGCACACGTTGCAGTCGTCGCTGAAGAGGCGGCCGGGCATGCAGAAGTTGGACCTGAGGAAGGTCGTCTCGCAGGAGTTGGCGGTGCACTTGTTGATGTTCTTCAGCCCGTCCGCCGGACAGAGGCAGATGTTGCAGTCGACTTCATAATAATTCGATGGATCGCATGTAAACTTCTCGTTTGGTGTGGTTTTGTTTGTGTCGCATACGTTTTTGGTGCACTGTAAGTGTGCGTTGTCGTTGAAGATGCCACTCTCTGGGCAAATACAATAGTTGCACTCGGAGGTCACTATTGATCCTGGCACGCAACTGGTTTTTGTCTTCACAATGTGCGATTTGTGTGACTCTTTTATCATGTTATGGGATTCACAGTCATCGTAAGTGCACCATTTTGGGTTAATTTTACCTTCTTTTGAACAGTAACATGTATTACATTGAAATTCCACGAGACTATTTGGTTTACAGCTGGCATTGAAATCTATTTCTATCCTTTTGAGATTGGTTGTTGGTATATCTTTAGACTTGTAATATAATGTGCACGCCCTCAGTGACATGTTAGACTGCTTGGGGCACAAACAGTATCTTCCATTATCTAAGTATAAGGAACTGGGAACGCATGTGTCATTCGCCTCGCTTATTTGATTGTCGTCAATCAAATTTGAACCAGCGATACTTTTATTCAAAACCTTGTCCAGAATTTCTAATTTATTTTGTACCGAACAATTTTTAGTACAATATTCCGACAGCACGCTTTTATTACCAAGACAAAAACATTCAACACAAAGAGGGATCAATTCACCTGGTATGCAAGCTTCGAATGAAATATCTCGTTTCAATTCAAAAAGTTTTGGACAGTTTATTTCAATGCAAGAATTTTTACTAACGGCTCCTTTTGGTTCACAGTCACAATAAAGACATTTGGGTTCAGTGAATTTGTGCGGCGTGCACGAAGTACCGTTGATGTTTAGAGGCTGCATGATTGGAGTTAAAGTATCATTACTACATTCGACTTGTTCACACAATTTATCATTGGGGATACTATTTTCGGGACATTGACAGACTGTGCAATTAGCCCTATACAATGAACCAGGAATGCATCTAGGATTTGGTTTGGTCGTAGTCCGATTACAGGTATCAACACATTTATCGGGAATAAATTCACCTTTCTCGGTACACACACATTGTAGACAAGGGAATAGGTACATCACGTCGGGCAAACAACGGTTTGTAGTTGCGTGTATGGTGTCCGCAGCGTGAGATAGTGAGGCGCACGCGTAGTCGATGACACATTGAGCGTTCAGAGTTCGGCCTGAAGCTGGACAAAAACAGATGGTGCAATTCACAAAATATGACCTAAAAGGGGTGCAAGTTGGCCCATAATGTGTGAGCGCCTTCAATATAGGAACAGAGGTGACCTCGTTGAAACACAACGAGCTGTCGCACATGAAGTTGTTGTCGCGACAGATGCACTGCGTGCAGCCGCGGCGCACGGACTCGCCGGGCACGCAGTCGCTCCGTCGGCCAATCATCTTGCAGCTCGCTTGGTTCCAGCGTCCGTCGCTATTGCACTTACATAAAAATCCATTTATAACGAACTGCGAGTTCGGTGTGCACGAACCTGTAGTAAGATAAGAGAAAATGAAAATTGACGTTGAAAACAAACGAGATGTTGAAAGAGAGAGGAATAGAAAAGCCAAGAAGTAAATATCAATAACGACATACCTGTGGAGATTATTGTATATGGTAATTGTATGATTATAGCTAAAAATATGATATTTACAAACATTTTTATATGATATAATAAACAATGGAAGAAAATACAAAATTAATTTCACGTCTGAAATGCTTGTAGTTAAATAAATGTTTAATTAAAATGTTCAGATATTTTCTTATCGTTTCCAATTACACTTTCATAGCTAATGGAACATGAAAATAGATATAGAATTGAAATTGCTAGAATATATTTACAGATTATAAGTATACCATCGACTAGAATATACTTACAGATTATAAGTATTGTCACCATCGACTACAATTGCTAGAATCTTTGATATAAAGTGTAGGTATATAATAATCAAACGAATCAAAGGCTATTCTATACTTACAGATTATAAGTATTGTTATATTGTTACCATCGACTACAATTAATTATGAAGCGTTTTCATCCCTTCTAATTCATTTTATTTTAGTCATATATTTTGTTAGGTACCAGAAATTATAGGTGTACAATTTTCCATTGTCTTTATTGTGAAAAGAATACCATACTAAATATTATATAATACCATGCTACAGTTGTTTGTGTTTTGCAATTGGGCCACAATTCACGACGTAATCACATAACATAGGTTTACGTACAAAAAACCAGCCAAGTGCGAGTCGAACTTGCACACCGATGGTTACATACCAACAAGAGTAAAATAAATTACTTAAATAAATTTCTATTAATTAAATAAAGTATACCGTCTCCATAATATTTTTTTCGTAGGCTGTCAACTAGCAAAAACATGGTATAATTAATTTTAAATAATGTATTTTAAAGGTTTGGTAGGCCCAAATGTAAGCTGGCTTTGGCTGGTAAGTTAAGATATAGTCTAAAAAAATTGGTAATATTTTTCGATATAAAAGTATAAAAAATCTGCTCCTTTAGCAAATTTTTGAATCTGAAGAAAAATAAATCTTTATACTACATGTACATCACACAATTACAAAACATCAATAACAATAATTAATTTATTATTATTTCTTTCTAATCTATTTAAATCATTGTATCTCATTGCATAGTTTGTGGGAATTTCATGAAAAATTGTCACTGGATACTTCGATAAATTTTTACCTTTACCCTCCATATTACACGTTTCGCATTTTACGATGCGTTTTGATTTGCCTTTATGATTATTCTCAATTTCCGACGATTACGGATTAGTGCTTTGTTTTTACGGACTCCGCATACTTCGTACGAATCTGGTTTTAAAGCGACAGCACAGCTGTCACTATGCGCCGGTGTCATGTAGCGCTGCGAATGTACCGGTCCAATTTAGGTGAAATGCAGCGAGTCACTACCTCTTCGTCTTTTACTATCATTCATATGACGACATTTTGCATTAAATACGATAAGCATTAGTGTTTATAAAACACCTTTTGAAATTTAGATGTCATCTGATAATATTAATGATTGCAACATAACCTCACTTTGACTAAGCCTCCATTATCTCAATACGGGGCCCCGCCAAAGCATGCTGCGCCACTGATTGAGAACTTCTTCCTTTTTCTTTACTGTTCTGACCAGCTACCTCTGTTCTGGCTTCAACCAAGATGTCTGGATCACCTTGGGCTACGGAGCCTCCCCGCCACGGCATAGACATCTATGGTGGATCTTTCTTACTATCTAGAACATTACAGTTCCAGCAAAAAGTTTTCACTACAAAATAAGTTTTTTTTTCATGGTATAAGGTGGCAAGCGAGAACTCGGACCATTTTCATGACTACCGACGTCCATAGACATCCGCATAGACGCTATACAGATGCTTTCCTCCTCCTCCATCCAAAGACCTAAAAGTACATAAAAGTGCTCTTCTTACGGTCTTGTTCCGTGGTCAAGAAATAAAACACAAAAGTCTGTCGAGAACACAACATATAATTCAAACATAATCATGACAAACTGCTTTCTTTTTTCTTCAATTCATCAAACCTAGCTTGCAACGATAGAACTTCTGCATGTTTCAGACACAAGTTCGTAGTGCAAATGAGCGTTCCGTCCTCGAGACATTTGCAGTCATTGCAGTGAACTCTGAAATAAAGTTTAATGTGTTTTATTGGTAGAGGTATGGCACTACCTCTTATGCCAGCAGGGGGTTGCCACTCGCTGCACGACACTGGCATAAATTCACAGCTGTGGCGTTTCTTGCGGTGTGTAGCCTACGGAGGGAGAAGGAGGTGGAAGGGGAGCAACGCATCTGTATAGCCTCTAGGCGGATGTCCACGGGCGTCGGTAGTCGAGAAAACGGCTTCGATAGTCCGTTTGCCCCCTGATGCTGTAAAATATATTATACGTACCGATACGACCGATTAGGGATGCATTTATCTTGCTTAGAGGCGATGACGGATTTAAAATTTGCTTCTTTCGGACTTGGGAGCACCAAACTCTTGCTGACCATCTCCTTACAGTTTTTTATTGCCGTACACTTAGTTTTGTTGTTGACACAGGCGCAATTTATGCATGGCGTCGAATAATTGGCTTTACAACCCTTTCCTAAAATGCAATAGGTAATTCTCTGTACTAGTAGATAATGCATCAAACAATGCTAAGTAGCAAAGGAGTTTTATGTTCAGCCCTAGATACTGGATCTAATCATTTTCCTATAATTTCTAAGGCTTGAGCAATAAATTAAGAACATGAAAATGAGCATGACGAATCTGAATAACATGGTAACATTAAGCCTTATCACTAAAAATACTCATACATCTTTCCTGCTGATGAAGAAATGCTTGAAATATTAAGAAATAGCTTTTCAATCTTAAAACTGACAGAGTCCAAATCACTATCAAAACAAGTTGCCATTTTGTTTTCATATAGTCGGTTGACGGTTCTACTTCTAGGTTACTCTCACCCAGGGGTGAAGTAGAAATATCAGTCGAATTTTGGTCACCCCACACTTATCAACTCGGAAAGGGATAGGCACCCTGTCGCCTTCGCTTTTCGAGGCGAGGCGTTTACATCACATTAGTGTGGGTTGCAGTGTGGAGTTTCATACAAAGAATACTGAACGGCTCGAGGCGATAGGATGCCGATCCCTTTCCGAGTTGATATGTGTGCGGTGACCATTAATCTACTCTCTTAACTTTCAAAGCGAAGGAATTTACTGAAGTTCTCCAGTTTCTGGAACTCATGACTAAAGTAGTTTTTTCAGTTGCCTGAGCCAACAATTCCACCCTACACAAAAATACACAACGACCAACACACGTAATATAGGTTTTCAGCCCAAGAGCCACGTTTATCCATGTAGCATAGAGTCAGTACAGGCAGTATCTCACTAATATCACGTCAGCGCATACGGTTTTCGCAAACGTGGGTAATTAAAGAACATACACCTCGTTTCCCTTTTCATGAACATGGGCAAAGCAAAAAAAGATTTTATTATAGTATAAACGTAAAATAATTTCGCCATAAAAATGTAAATTAAACCCTTTCGCTCTTCGTTTAAATTTGAATACGCGCGTGTTCATCTTTGACGTTTTGTCAAAGGATTGTTTCTTAATGGCGGCAGCACTTGCCGAGGTATGGTTTCTCTCTGGCTTTGTACGGCTAAAAATTCAACATTGTAAAATAAGAAATATTAATAGAAACAATCGTCAACTGAGTGTTCGCGCAGGTCTTGCACCACTAGATCTACCCAGCGGTATCTGGGACGCCCCACAGGTCTTCTTCCTGTTGGTCGTCCCAGATACGCTCTGAGTTGACGGTAGCTGGCGGGAAATCGCGCAGGATAGAGGAAAGTGGCGCACTCTCTTGTCGAAGGCCAAGACTCACTTCGGGTCACTGAGCCAGCGGAGTAAGTAAGTAGGTAATTGAAGCAATGGCTTTTAATGTTGTTTCTTTTTTTAGGTTAGTAAATGTTATTAATTAATGTGTAGCTAAGCGTAGATTCTGTTAGACAAGGATAAAGCAACTAGTGATTTTGACTTTATAACTAAAAATAAATAAACTTTTTTCAGAGCAACAACTTTGTTTTTGTTTCATTAATAATTAACTCACATATTACAAAAATATAATTCCTAGGTGACTTTCGTATTGTTTGTTTGTTACTCCTTCACGCAAAAACTGTTGAACCGATTTTCATGAAATTTAGCACGCACATAGAGCGTAACTTGAAAACATAGGATAGATTTTATCCTGAAATAATGTTCCTATGGGATGCCATGGGATAATTTTCCACGGGATCGAAATTTACGCGGGTGAAACCGCGGGGCGCAGCTAGTAGAGATATAAAGAAAGAATAGAGAGACTATAACGGCACGGCCGGTTATTGCCAAAAGGACAGCATCGTTCAAATTCGTTCTCAACGGTCCTCAGTCTATAATTGACAAGCGTAGATGTGACATCTGCATATTTTTCCAAAATTTCTAGCTGTTCAGTGGTTATGCGCAAAAATAGAAGTAGACACATACCATCGGCAAGTACTAAGAAAAATTACATTTAATGTATTTTCAATTAAAAACTAAAAAAATTGACCACAAATGTCATCTTAAATTGCAAATAGATAAACGTTTTAAACATGATACATTGCCTGTTAAGTATTGCCCTATATTATATCAAGTCCATTCGTAACACGCAATGTAAGTAGAGTAGTAAGAGGTTGTGCCACACAGCATGCTTGCATGCAGCCGAATTGGGCCGGCACGACCGGGGAGGTACCTCTCGCTTACACGAGACCGGCGTGAAGTGACAACTGTGCTTTCGCGTTTCGTGAGCCGTGTAAGTAGCCGGTGGCCATAGACTTAATAAAAAGTAAAAGTTTATGCCGGTGGCCTTTGGAGTTGGGAGGAGAGAGGAGGGCAGCGCATCTGTATAGCTTCTATGCGGATGCCTATGGGCGTCGATAGTCATGAAAATACCTCCGACTGCTCGTTTAGGGGCAAAAGAGCAGTATACTATAAAATAAAAAAAATAGTGTAAGTAGTAACTTCACAAAAAAGCCATAAAATTGCAATGCATTTTCATAGGAGCGTGATGTGCTTTGTAAACTACGCATAATTTCGATAGGTACTTTAAACAGGCGCGGGGATTGATAATATAATTAATTAATAGATAAGGTTGTATTAGGTATTATATTCTTATAATGGGCGTATAAATAATTATTAATGGACGTCTCTAGTCATTCCGACTGCTCGTTTGTCTCCTTATAGTTAAAGAAAACCGCACGAAACACAACACAGCATGGCCATAACTTTTAATCACATAAATAATCCAACGTAACTATCTACGCTCTTATTGGTTCAATGTCAGCTTGCAAAGGATTTGCGAGAAAGAGACAAAGCTCTACAAAAAAAAGAAAGCAAAAATAAACGCCACAGACAACGAATAATCTACTGTTTAGTAGAAAGTGTGATGACATGTGATTTTTTCACATTATATTTCAACATTGAAGCTAGTATTTTATTAACATTGAATTATAAAAAGTATATATTTACGCGCCGAAATTTTTGCAATCAAATTAAAATATTTAATAAAAATATTTATCTTCAAAGAACATTACATTTTAAATCGTCGGTAAAACAGTCGTCGCCTTGTCGGTCCAACAGTCCTCGGTCCAACAACGAATGGGGTCAGAAAACAGTCGTCGGTCGGACAATACACGTACCTACTTACGCGTGAATTTAATGTTTCGCAATGTTTGATTAATTGATTAATTGCATTAGTGAAGATAAAGTAGTGTATGCAACTGCATATAACACGGGTATTAAAACACTCGTGAGGTACTATTTTGAAACTCGCGTTCGCTCGTTTCAAAAATTCACACTCGTGTTTTAATACCCTTCTTTATATGACAGTTGCATAAACTACTATTAATAATACTATTTATTAAGTACCTACTTTAATTTAATAAATAAAACTTTACACACACTACCATGTATTTGACACATTGATATATAAGATACCCATAGTTATTGATGAAGTTTTTATGTGTCTTTTGCGAGTGTTGACAATTCTACATAATTGTTTACAGCGTTGCACTTCATATTAGAAAAAAAAACATACAAATAAACAAAAGTGTAACTCCTGACTTTTGTAAACTTAATTTCAGTAGGTACATACAAAAAAGTACTTACATAAACTTATCAAAACCACACAAAAAAAAATAAAAATATCAACCCTAGGCGTCAAGGCATTTATGTAGGTATTTACGTCGCCGATTGGGTTTGGATAGCTTACTATTGTTATTTTACTATGATAATACCTGACATCTGATAGGCTGTGTCGGACCAATAATTCTCCTCGTTCAAGCATATTAAATGGGAGCACGTAGAGAGTTCTTTGTCTTCGGAACACCAACATTTATTGCAATCGACTTGGTATATTTTCCCC
This sequence comes from Calycopis cecrops, assembly GCA_001625245.1. Lineage (NCBI taxonomy): Eukaryota > Metazoa > Arthropoda > Insecta > Lepidoptera > Lycaenidae > Calycopis > Calycopis cecrops. The sequence goes on from LUGF01024522.1 coordinate 200,718, forward strand.
GGTGTACATTCTGATCCCACATGCGGCATCTTTGGCAGTGGCGTCCTTTTATCTATTTCTAGCAATTCACTTTCATCCGTTTTATCTGTATTATAATAAACGTTAGTAACTTAATATAATACACAGGTAGAATACATGAATATAATATGTAGAGTGAACTACATCGTATCAAATTATATCATATGGTAATTCAATATATTAAATTACTTATAATATAATTCTATTCTATGTTATAAGTTATAACCCACTTGTTCTATCACTGCGCCATCGGTCGTTCTAAAAAGAAAACTCAAAATGTCCTTATCTGCCTCATCTCTTACGAATTCTCACACTCACTTATTATTAGTAGCATAAAGAATAATCTAAGCTTACCGTCTCCTTATAAAAGCATTCTTTAAATTTGTCTAATAAAATATACTTTGAAAAGAGAAATTTCTTACGTGACAATTGAAGTGGACCGCAATTGCCCTTGACACACACTAGCTTGTTCTTGTCTGTACAATAACACTTCTGGCAGTCTTTTTTATAAATTTTTCCCGCTACACATTTTTTGGACAATTTGTTATTTGTCTTGTTATCAAAGTTTCTTGATCTTAGATGATTTTTATCGTTTCCTATTGAATTATTATTATGTAACAATTTTTTTGAATCACTTGCGACGATCAAATATTTATTAACTTTTTCTGCTTCTTTTAATTTCCTTTTAAGTTTTTTATGCTCTTTTTGGAATTGTGCGGAGTCAATGCAAGCCATCTTGGTACACACCAGCGAGTTGTTACTCCCACACCGACAAGTGTTACAATCGATCTTATAAACTTGTCCTCGTACACAAGGGTCTCCTTCTTTGATTTGCGGTTGGTCTGCAAATATGTAAACTATAAGTTAAACACTATAATTTTATTACTATATTAGCTGACCCGACAGACGTTGTCTCGTCAGTTTTGGAAAATATGTTGACATGGTAACGTGTAATGTTGTGGCCGAATTGTCAACCCGTTACTTTACACTATAATAGGGTATATCAAGTCGAGATACCGGCTGCTGCATTATATTATGTATTGATAAATTATAGCCTATGTGTTATTCTGATGTTTAAGCTATATTATTGTAAAGTTTCATTAAAATCCATTTAGTAGTTTTCATGTGAAAGCGTAACAAATCCATACACCTATCCATTCTTTCGCGTTTATAATATTAGTAGGATTTTAAAGTCACTGTCACAGTAAGAGCTGTACTGCTGCTGTTGTTTTTGTGCCGTGTACATGTACGTATACGTGTACGTGTACGTGTACGTGTACGTGCACGCAAAAACGTGTGCGTCGCGAGAGTCGAGAGGTCTGAGAGAACTGTCAACTTAAAAGAATCTAAATTAATATTTGATATTGAAATTGATTTAATTGAGAAAACTTTGTTATTTCTATAATTTTATGTATATTATTTTTAATGTGACAATGTACGGAAATGTTATTATAAAATCTTTTTTTTTTATATAGCATAGGGGGCAGACGTTGGGAGACCTTATGTTAAGTAATCACCAACGCCCACTGACATCCTTGCGGATGCCTAGCATTGCCGTTCTTTGAGCTTTGAATAACCTGTTTTCTTGAAGATTCCTAGGTCGTATCGGTCCGGAAATACCCAGGGTGGCAGTTTATTCTCTCTTTTATGTTCACTCTCTCTCTCACTCTACGCCGAGTAGAGGGGAGGAGGGGCATGCTTGATGCGGCCTTATGCCTGACAGAAAGGAAAGCCAGACAGACTGGCGCCGTAATGCGTTACGTAACGTCTTTTGGTAAGAGGTAAGAGGTTTCTTGAGGTGAGGTTTTTGGTAAGAGCTTTACAATAATATAGCTTAATCCGTAAACAGTGGTGGTAAGAGGTAGTGCCACACTGCATGCTTGCATGCAGTCGAATTGGGCCGGCACGACCGGGGAGGTACCTCTCGCTTACACGAGACTGGAGTAAAGTGACGTTTCGTGCGGATGTGTAAGTAGCCGGTGGCCCATGGAGGTGTGAGGAGAAAAGGCTGTACAGGCTATGCGGATGTTTGTGGGCGTCG
>LUGF01024522.1:203097-217447 GCA_001625245.1 Calycopis cecrops
CACGACCGGGGAGGTACCTCTCGCTTACACGAAACTGGCGTAAAGTGACAGCTGTGCTGTCTTGTTTGTGCGGCTTCGGCTCTAAAGCATCAAGGCACTCTTACGGAAACATACAGGGCTATTCGTAAAACACCAGCAAGCTATCAGATATAGATAGCTAACATCTTTAACAACATTTATTCTACGACTTTTCATAATTCTCTATTTCACTTCGTCATACAAAAATAAATATGAATTAAATTTTTCGTCCGAGCGTTATAAGTGCATCGCGCACCTACGCAAGATAAGGTCAACAAACCCGTGCGCAGCTGCGGTCGCGCGGGGCTAACAAACGTCACCACAGTAACCGTTAAATATCGTTTAGAATTATTTTACTGAGTTGTCTCAAAAGTTGTTGAACAAATTTTCTAAAAATTGTTAGCTAGGTATCTGAGAGCAAGTCGTAGGTATAACAATTGTACCTGCGACATGCTGTGCTGTTATAATTATTGCTTAATCCGTAAACAGTGGTGGTAAGAGGTAGTGCCACACTGCATGCTTGCATGCAGTAGAATTGGGCCGGCACGACCGGGGAGGTACCTCTCGCTTACACGAGACTGGCGTAAAGTGACAGCTGTGTGCTGTCACGTTTCGTGCGGATGTGTAAGTAGCCGGTGGCCCATGGATGTGGGAGGAGAAAAGGCTATACAGACGTGCTTTCCACGTCGGTATAGCCTCAATGCGGATGTTTGTTGATGTCGGTAGTCATAGAAATGGCTCCGGCTGCTCGTTTGCCCTCCTATATCATCAAAAAAAAAAAAACAGTGGTGTAACGAGTAAAAGAGCATTCCTCTTTCTTAAACGCCGGCAACGCGTCTTGGGCAACTTAGTTTTGCGGATATCTATGGGCGGCGGTAGTCACTAAGCACCTGCTCGTCTGCCCCCTACAAAAAAAACCAAAAAATAACGATATAATTCCCACCCCAGCACATTCGCCATGAGACCCCTCTATCCCAATTCAGAGAGGTCAACTAAAGAACGCCGTGTCCATATTGACACAATTCGTTTCTGACTTCTGTGGCACCACTCTCCGTGAATCAACAAGAGATTAAGTAAGAGGTAGTGCCACGCTGGATGCATGCATGCAGCCGAGTTGGGCACGACCGGGGCACGACCGGAACTTTACGCCGGTGAGGTAGTGCCACGCTGTAGCCGAATTGGGCCGGCACGACTGGAGAGGACGTTTCGCTCTCGTGATGTCTGTTCTGTCGCGTTTCATTTCGTGGTAAGAAGCCGGTGTTCCACGGAAGGAGGGCATCGCATCTCTATCCTTTATGCGGATGTCACCGCTGCGTCCGACTGCTCGTTTGATATATATGATAAAAAATGAACTCACGTTTTTCAAAGGACCTGCCGATGGGCTTGGCCTGCACCGCAGACTTCATCACTCGGAAGGTCTGCCGGCAGTTGTTGGAGCGCCACTGGCCCTGCACGGTGCACGTGCAGTACAGCTCGCCGTGGCGGTACGACACCTCGGGCTGGCACTCGTGATCCTGGGTAACTGGAATACAATTACTCAGCGTAGGCGTAAAGCTCTGGCGGGGCCCCGTATGAAAATTGGCTTGGGGGCCGTTTGGGAAGTTTTTATTAATTTTCGCTTACGCACGTTGGGCGCCCCCTTAGTTCGGGGGATACGACGGTAGCTACGCTCCTAAATTGTATTACACCAAATACGATTTACTAGTTATTCAATTCATATTTAGTTATCAAAATGAAAAGAAATGACATTAATTTTGTATATCTCAAATTCAAAATCAACATGATTTTACAGTCTCTTAGTTCCAATTCTACCTAGACTTGAGAAGAACGGTCTTCTTCGTTGAGGTGATGACATACTTATCAGCTACTAGATTATCCACTGCTGGCAGCGCCGGGTTAAGCACTGGTGAGGCCCGGATCATGGAGACCTTTTTTTGGGTTTTAGAGTTGAGAAGGGACCTTTTTTATGGGTACAAAAATAATGCTAATACCCTTAAGCCTAACGGTGCCCGGGGATGCTTGTTGCATTGATACAGCCTGCAACGAAAAACTAACTCCATGGTGTGGTCTCTTCAGTAAAAACTCTTTACTGTAATAACATTTACCGAACAAATGCTCTTTAACTTTATTTTTAAATTTATTAATTTACAATTTACTAACTGCCCGACAGATGTTGTCTTGTAATTATTGGAAAATATGTTGTCATGGTAACGTGTGACTAAAATATTGTATATTAGAGATGCCAACTGCAACGCCATCTGCCGGGCTGATTTGTGAATCTAAACCATTCCCAAATCCTCTTCAACACACACAAAAGAATTCATCAACATCGGTCCAGTCGTTTGGAAGGAGTTCAGTGACATACAAACGCACACAAGGCGTTTAAATATAAAGATTTATTGGATGGCTTTGAGTTTTCTGGGGCTCTACAAGTGCCTACCTATTTTAAAAACGTATACATTGCCATGGAAAGCAGTCAATTACTCTTAACATCAAATTTGAACTCACTACTTTGAAATATTACAAGTATTTCTGTTATATGGACAATTTTTAAGAACAATTTATGAACAATTACATTTTCCCACAAGTGTTGAGATCTTATCAATATAATATAAGTGACAGATACTTATCATTAAAGAATTCTTGTAGTTATGAATAAACAGTTTCTTACCGACATTTTCCTTTATGCATGTATTACCATTGGGCATGCATTCGAATATTCCCTGGTCGCTACATTCACAATCAAAGCAGGATCCTATTATTTTCACAGACTTCACACAGAGCTGGCGAGGTTCTACTACAGTAACAAATTACAAACATTATTAAATAATAACAAAACCTAGGTATTGTTGTTCCTCCAGATCGATTTCGATCGTTTAAGTATCAGTCAAAAAAACGTAATGAACAGTAGAATCAAACACTGCGAATGCGTAAATATAATAAGAAATCGGAAAACTTGAGATTAAAAATTGCATTTATGTCTGTGCATTTTATATGTGGCAAACTGTGCAAACATTTTCAGTTTAAAAAATAAGTCTTAGGGTTGCCAGCTGAAGCCAAAATTCGTCTCGGAGGACATCATATAATTATCTCAATTCTGATTATTCCGATTCCAAATACGCAATCATGGCAGGAGAGTAATAGGTAGAGGAAAGAAGATTTAGTTGATTATGTGAAAAAATGCTTACCAATGAGTGCGTCTACACTGTACAGTGTTAATAGAAACAGTGGTATGAAAGCAAACATCGCGCCTGCTATCACGCAATTAATGATTTCTCATTACAAAGAACACAGTTTAGAGATGTTGAAGAAATCGTTAAGATTTATAGCTGCATAAATCGTTATAGCCTCAATATAAACGGAAATAATTGCTTAAGTATATGTTCATAATTATGATCCTAATTAATTTCATAGCGTTTATGTTTGTCATAAACTAAAATATACAATGGTCTTGATTTATACTTATAAATTAATTAGTTATTATAGCCTATTAGAGGATAGGCGCAGTGGTTACGTAACCGGTAGGTGGCACTCAGAGGTCGTGGTTTGAACCCCTGCTATCCCTCCACATATTATTATTTTCCATCTGCCTGGGTTGCTGAGTGCCTCAACCGGGTACCGTGCCGGGCTCGGCAACTGGGTCCAACTAAACCCCTTCGAAAATTGGGTCCAACTAAGCCTTCAGCCGCTATAAATGGAGAGTCCCGGATCTACAAGGATCCCTCTAGCTATAGCCTCGGTGGAAAGGCCAATCTTCTCCTCCTGAGACGGAGCTGTCCAGCCGCCTTTGAACAGTCCCTACTACGACGCCAGAATCGTGCAATGATTTCAGGTTCCCATCCTGAATCCTGGCCCCAGTTCTCCAAAGGAGCACACCACCATGTTAGATTGCGGACCATGTGCGTCGGACCCGCCAGTTGTCTCATTCCATACAGCCATATGCTGATTCAGATGGACTGGTAGAGGACCCTTCAGCTAAGCTGCTTTTAGTCTGGCCGGTCACCCCAAGCCTGTCCGGTATGGGTAGCCCTGTCCGACATAGCCTTGGGAATCACAGAGGCATGCAATCCCTCCCACCACGACAAGGTGGCAGCATCTCCGGGGGTCTCCATTGCTACCTGTTCAGCGCTGTATAGTAGGCGCAGTGTATAGGACCCCCGACAGCCTCTCGTATATGGTCGGACCACGTTGCTGGAGCTAGTCATCTGAACCGTTTGCTCTCCATTTGCCCCAGTATATAGAGTTTCTCCAGTCTATACCTTGGTGAATGCATGATATGACTAAAGAAGCTCAGGGTTCTTTCCCTGCAAATGGTCGAAAGCCTTTAAGTAATGTTCAACTAGCTCAAAATGGGCATTTGTTTACTCTCACCAATTTTGGTCTACCTATACGACCCGCTTTTGAAATATCTCTTTTGAAAAAAGAAGGATAACTACGCTTCCAGCTGGTATTTCCATCCTGAAATGCTCCTACTTTAACTCAGGTCTGTTAACACAGCTTATAGCGCCAATCTACAAACCAATTCAGGAACTTAACGCCAACCGGCACCGCAGGGACAGAATGAAAATGTCTATTCCTTGAAGCACCGCAGACGGGGGCAGCAATGGGGTCAGGAACATCCTAAGAAAAACTAATTTGTCCTTGGTTAAGATGCAAAGAAAAGACACATCCCGTCGTAACCAGCTATAGAGGCCTTGATTTGTGCCTAATTTTATTCTAGCACATTATTCTATACTAGGCAGTAGTTAGTAGACTTACTTAGAAGAGCATTGGCGGAAACTAGATAGCTATCCGGATGAGAGGTCAACACAAGGTACAACAGGGAAAGCGTATGATCCTCAACATCTAGGATTCGCGTGGGTGAGGTGACAAGTTGTGACAGACCATATGCCATATCGAAGTCTTACGAGTAAAATGTCGCATGATCAGTGGTGCGTAAATAGAGCTATTAAATATGGTGAGTATTAAAATTCACAAGAATCACTATCTCTGCGGTTAAAATCTGCTGCAGGGTGGAAGCAGTGGTCATTTTGACGGGTCTATATAGGTACGTATAGAGACGAGGGTTGTCTTCGCTGACGACAGAGAATGGATTTACTTCTAGATTGCTAAGGCGGTGAAAGCAGCTATCCACCCCAATGCAAACGCACAGTCTAGGCCGGGCCGTAAAGAAATGCTCAAGTTGCAGCGGGTATGAAAAAATATATTACTATTAGAATCGTTTGAGATTTACGTTATTATTATTTTATTAAGTTCCTGACATTTTCTTTCAGGATGTGTATTTTCAAGCTTGTTTCTCTTGCTGTGTTCTCTCCCCAAACTTCTCTTTGATTTCTAGAAATTTCGAAATTTGAAAAAAATACCATAATATAATAATATTTTTATTTTAAAACTTATTACTTTTATTTGATACCAACTGTTCTGAACCACATGTGATGCCATCTAGTATCAAGTAGTGTATATGTAATTCCGATGTGTGCCGAGTAGATCGTTCGGCCGCTCTCGGGCACCGATGACGCGTCGATGTTTCGAGTTGCTTCGCGGACACTTGAGAGTCGCCATATTGTTATATTGTTGGCATCGCTTGAGAGATTACGCTCTCGCCTTTGGATTACGCTAACGCTACGCAATGAACCTGGAAATGCAGAATGAGTGGTTAACCATTGGCGAGTTTTGTATCCCATTAGCTCTGAAGTGGCGTACCTTATTACATGACTGGTCACCCGCCTTACTGAAATTCTATCTAAATGCCTTCCAGATGACCCTCCCAGATCAGAGTAACTTAGTAAGATGGGGAAAAGCTTCTGAAAAATCTTGCTATACTTGTGGTGAAGCAATAGGTATGGCCAGGCATTTATTGGTGGGGTGTAAGGTGCTTCTAGATAGGGGTCTTTACTCACGTCGCCATGATAGAGTACTACAAATCATACGTGAAGCTGTTAGTCTCTCGATAGCTAGAGCCCAAAAAGGATTGACTATAAATAGAAGAGAAATTCGCTTTGTAAAAGCAGGCTCATCTGTACATTCAAAGAGTAATAAGCCCTTCTCAATCCTAGGTCCTGCACCTGATTGGATCATCTTGATGGACACGTATGAAAAGCACTATAAAATTCCAGAGGATGTTGGTGTTTCGTCATCTAGACCAGATATATTCCTTTTTAGCCGAAAAAATAAACATATCATCCTTATAGAATTAACGGTACCGTGGGAAACAAACATACCTAAAGACCACGCAATAAAATCAAATAAATACTACGATTTAATAAATGTACTAATCAAAAATGACTATACGGTTAATTTATACGCGGTAGAAGTGGGAGCGAGAGGTATACCAGCAAAATATCTCTACAACCTACTAAAAGACCTTGGCCTGTCGAGAACTGCAGTAAGTTCTACTTTAGAACGGGTATCTAAAGCTGCATTAACAGGCTCCTATGAAATATGGCTAGGTAGGGGGAGTAAGCCTGAGTAGTAAAGGTGACTGTTGATGATCATCACAAAGAGGCCTCTTAAACCTACACCCGGAATCACAAGTCCCGGGGCTACTCGGGGTTACTTCCTCTGCCACACGATGGACCCGGCACCCGCACGGTGAATCCATGGAATGCTAAGAAGTTCGTCTCTATCGGTCGCGTCTTGAATTTGTAATGTAGACGCCTTTTGTTGCGATTAAGATTTGAGTTGTGATACTTAATAATAATTTACGTGTTGTTTTCCCTGTTAATATTATCGGGAGTGTAAATTAATTGTTTGGACTAATTGAACTTTGATTGATTGTGCTGTGTATAATTGAATACAAAGACTATTGAACCCCTGTTGAAGAAGCTTGCGGCAGATTAACTGTCGGCGGATTGGTGCTTTACGGGTTACAAGCTAAGTATATCTCATTACACGCTTGAAATTTATGGCCATAGGTTTTATAGGTTAATGTGATATATCTTAAGCCGAACCATACAGCACAACAAGACATACCTACCAGGTAACTGCACCTATTTAAATTAAATATAGCTCCGCGTGACCGCGGACAAAGTTCATTCTGACTTGTGCCCTGAGTATAATATTCACCTTCCACTGCGCCATAGTCCCAGGGACAGAATTGAACACCAACATTTTAGCACATGCCTCATGAATTTAATTTTGAAAATTGTTTCACTGTTAATTTTGATTTGGTGGTTAACATGGTTTATCAAAACACATAGGTACACATAATTGCCATTTAATTTTGATTATTTTTACATCCATTTTAATAAACACAGAAGTTTCTAGGTGAATCTCGTGTGTTCAAAACATTTCAATTAAAATAACATCTACAGCTCCGAGCCAAATGAGTTACTTAGTAATGAGATATGGGCATGGCGGGTGGCTTTGGCCGTAGCTTCATACGGAGCTACTACTCATGTTGTTATAAAAATGTAATCATTTCAAAAAAAAAAAGGCCTCGAGTATAAATTACTACTACAGGACTACAGTCAGTGTAGGCCGGGGCACCAACCGGTCGATCGCATCCGACCAGTCGATCTCTGGGTGGAGACACACAATCGAGTTGATCTTGGCAAGTTAAAAACCTACCGACCTAGCTGTCTATGGTACTACACTGTCTTATAGAAGATATCAAGAAATATATTCCTTGTAGATTTCAATGCATTTCTGTAAAAAGTCGATCTTTTTCCGAATCAAGTCTCTAATTCGCAAGCGGATGTCTTAAAATTAAATTAAGAATACCAGTTAGACGTAAGACTTTTATTTTCAAATTATAATCAGAGTCGCCAGTTGTTGTTATTCAAATAGTTAATAACAAGCTTTTGTAACATAAATAGTATTTAATAAGTTGCAACTACAAAATTAATTACTTTAAAGGGTTAACATGATGATTCGAGTCCCAAATAACTTCATACAAAACATACAAAAACTACTTTATTAATACAAAAGGACTAATCTACTTAAATGTAAAAGTCGCTGCCCTAGACTTAAATAGTGTTCAAATTAAGCGAACGGTGACAAATACTTCAAAAGCCAAGTTCTTAGAAAGCACTCCCGATGCAAGACGGTCTTGTGATTTTCTATGACTGTGTAGCAATAAGTTCAACAGTAACAGAAAAATGTAATGTAGTGTAGTAGTAGTAGAGTAGTGATGCGACTCGAGTCATGTGTTTACTCGAGTCACTCGAGTCAGTTTGTCGAACTCGTACTCGAGTGAAAAAAAAATCCTACTCGAGTGAACTTGCACTCGAGTTACCTAGTGAACTCGAGTCACGCTGAGTACACTCGAGTCGCCGAGTGCACTCGTCACTCGAGTGACATTTTTACTGTAGTGACTTTTTTACTCCAGTATAACTCGAGTGAGGGAACAATCTTACTCGAGTGACTCGAGTCGCAAATTCCTATTCAAGTCGCATCACTAGTTTAGAGTTATTTTATCTCTGAGAGTTCTGTTTTCGGAAGATCGGTAATAAATGACATCTGCCGTCATCCCATACAAAATACTGTTAGGCAATGACAGGTTTACCTATTAGGGTTACCTATGTTATATTTTTTCCCTTTTATAGGCGTAATAAACACTTCGGATAAACATTAGAAATGATAATTACTTAAAATATATCTTAAACATTACAACTTCATTTCACTAAGGAAAGACTGTGTCCCAAAAATCAATATAGTAATATAGTATATAATCATTTTCCCTTTTCAATGTACAATTTCTTGGTGTTAATAGGTATATAACAAAATAGGAAAATAGCAATTTCGATTTTATTAATAACGTTGCCGTCTTATTATTTATTTATTTATTTATATTTTGTTATAAAATATTAAATTTTATTTTTATTTACTTTAATACTTTTAATTTTAGTAATTATATCTTTATGCTTGTTAAATGAAAGTAAAAAAAATAGTCTAATTCTGTATGACACAACAAAATATTCTTTTAAAATATTACCCCTTCATTCTAACTTTTAATAGGGAAATCGTTTTATGTGATCATAGGAACACATAGTCTTTTTTAGCCAACCTAACGTCAGAGGTAAAATAACTCTAAACGCAGTATACAAATGATTGATGTCGATTTGTTTTTTTTTAAATATTTATTGAAAATTACAATTTGTGGATAACATTTATTTTGACATCAAATGAAAAAAAACAAGTTTAAAATGTACCTACTTTGTAAAAAATACATAATTATAATGTTAGCAACAAAACCAAAATGGTGGCTGTTTAATGAAATGTTTCACAATCAAGTAGCGATAGAAACTCTAGAAAAGGTATAACATTAGAAAAATAAAGCACATAACCTTTCGAAACCAACAAATAAAGTTCACTGAGTCTTAACACAAACCACTAAAAATAAAATATAGCTACAGAAACGCCTCGCGTTATAATCTCAATAACATCCAATGGAAATACATCTACAAGTTTGCAATCATATAATGAAATATGGCCAAGGTATATTGAAATTTATTTAAACCTGCAGATACAGTAGCAGTTCATCTGTGCACTCGGGGCTATGTGTGAATCAGGTCGTAACTACGTGGCTGCATGCATCTATGTTGAGCTCCATGGTGGGTGAGCTCGTATGTAACTAAGTTTCGTATGTGTGCGAGCTTGTAATTAGGTAGCTCTAAGTTACATGTGTGCATAATGCAACTTGAACCACATTCACAGATGAGACAGCTATAGAAGACGCTTCACATTTATATAATGTTAATGTCTTGCTCGCACAGACGCAGCGTGCAGAAGACGTCCTTGCCGTCGGCGGAGCACATGCAGTCGTTGCAGCCGCGCTTGAATTGCTCGCCGGGGTTGCAGCGGAAAGTGGCAGTTGAATCTGATAAACAAATATTAAACTTTACTAGCGGATTTAGAGTTTGAAGAACCAAAGGTATGGGAGGGGCTTGACAAAAATATACAGGGTTATACAAGGCTGATAAAAGCGAGAGGCATTAAATTAAACCACATGCCTACACTTAATCCGAAACCATAAGAAAAAATTTACTAGAAGTATACGAAAATACTTTTTTCAAACGAGTTAAATATCTAAAAATTGTAATTATGCTTTGTACCGGCACGTACAACCTCGCACGGGGTGAATGACCCCGGCCGCCCATAGTCGACGATCAGCTGATCTACAGCGTGTACCAAGTGAGAAAAAACTTCCTGTGGCTAAACTATTGTTCCGATTGATCTGATTTTAGTTGTGTAGCCTGGAAATGATACATCAACCTTGTATGTAAAAGACCAGTAAGCTCTCAGATAAAGATAGCTAGCATACAAAATAACAACAACATTTGTCTTAAGACTATCCATAATTTGCTTTTTCATACAAAAATAAATATGTATTATTTTTTTCGCCCGAGCGTTGTAAGTGCATCACCACATGTATTGCGAACCTACGCAAGATAACGTCAACAAACCCGTGTCGCGTGTGTATAGAGAGCGCGAGGGCGGGTCTACCATCTGTCAACTTGTGCGGGCCGTACGGGACTTACAAATGTCACCATAGTACACTAAAAATTTTAAAATGTCCCCATTTTTTGTTTACAGTTAAGAAGGGAGTCCTTTTACGGATACCAAAATTATCTTAAGGCCCTTAGGCCTTACGGGGCCCAGGACTGCAGCCACCCTAAGCCTCCGTCTGGACCCGGCGCTGGTTATTCCTCCTTCCCAACATGTGTCGTGTGAGCGAGAGGCTGCTCTACTAACACGGCTAGCAGATTACCTGTCTCGGCCTCGTCGTCGTCCTTGCAGATCTTGGCCGTGCAGGTGGCGTGCGCGCCGTCCGCCGTGCAGCGGCACGTGTTACAGCGCTGTTTAAACTCGCTGCCCGGCACGCACTCCGCCTTCATGTGGCTCGAGATTTCTGAAACATTTTTTTAAAATTGAATAGGGGGCATACGAGCAGTCGAATCTTAATTATGATGATGGCAAATAAAACATTAAAAACAAACGATATCCCGTACCTAAAGTTTGGTCGCAAGCTAGAAAGTACATACGTTTTTATGCCAGTTTCCTAATTCCTAAGAAAACTTAAGCCTACAAATAATATATTGTTGCTGGCACAGTACATAATATTATACAGATAGTAATTGATCCGGTGCGAGTGAGACGCATTACAGTCACGCGTTAGCGAGAGGGATAAATTATAGAAGGTCAATGTACGAAAGTTCTTCTGCTCGACGACACGATTACTCTCATTATCATTATAATCCTTTATCGGTCCACTGCTGGACTCTTTCAATCGCATCCATCTCGGACCGGAGACCTTCCCTGGTAAATGTTCGACCCACATTTTCTCTTCCTAAGCCCGGCTTACACTAAAACAGGAGTTCCCAACCTTTTCTTGGCCAGGGACCACTTTTATGTTGTTCTCGTAAGCAGGGACTGCAGCGTTAGCAGAATAAAAATATACACACAAAAAACTGCATGGCTACCAACGGCTTACCGTCCTATAAATTTATACTCATGCGGACCATAGCTTTAGAGCCATAGTGGCCCATCTGCCATCTATTCCCCTGACTATGACCATTGCCACTTAATCCTTTTTGTTTATATGACACGAATTTAGTAGCAAATAAATTACCTCTTTTCTTCTTTTTAGTGACGGCAGTGCAGTCGATGCGCGTGCAGGAGTAGTTCTGCCCCTCGTTGTCGCACAGGCACTTGTTGCAGTCCATGCGGAACTCCTGCCTGGGCTGGCAGTTCTTCGGCGTCTCCTACTGGGAACACCGCACGCGTTATACCATGGTAAGAGCTGGTGCATGCACAACCGTGCTCGCATTTAAATGTTTTATAGTTAATATGTTCCGTTGAGCTTGGATTTACCGATTAAGCGGCCCCATTGTAGGCACTAGAGGTCTATAGGGGGACGGTATGAGGTTTAGAAAACTACTATATTAAATAGGCTAAGCTTATAAGGTGAAAAAAAGGGGGGCACTACAAAATAATACGGATCGCTCTGGAGAAAACTACTAAATACTAAACCTAAAAAAAATGATAATAAAAAAAAACTAGCATAGGCTCAGTTTACAAATTCAGTTCATTTTAATTTAATTATTAAAAAAAATATTAGCATCTTTTTTGGTTCACAAGCATTTTGCAACAATTTGGTGTTTGAGAATCTCGTATCAATAAGACGATTATGCCTCAAATTCTGATTTATAATATAATCCTGTCCCAAACCGCATAAAGTTGTGCACATTACTTTCTTGGTAAAGCCATTATTTGATGTACATGGTTATTTTTAAAATACAAGCAAACTCTCAGATATGATAGACAGCTAGCATCTTTAAAACATTGTTTTTTCATACAAAAATAAACATAAATTAAATTTATCGCTCGAGCGTTATATGTGTCTGGTCTTTGATTATATACACGTCTAGATACCGCATCAACCACCTGAAAGCGCCGTAAAACGTCTCTACTATATGTAGTAGACACGACCTTCGCTTAAGTCAGTGTCATCTAGAACGTAACGCGATTATAAGCTCTCAATAAAAAAAGAAGCCGGTTTGCTCTGTTCAACTGTGTCACAACCATGCAGGAAAATCTGATAACAAATAGAAGATCTTATTTCACCGGTTAGTTTTTAAATTTACGTATGTATTGTTAAGAAAATACGAATATTAATTTCACAATTTACTAGTGGTACGGTGTTGTTACTAGAAAAGTAGGGTAATTTTCCAAAACTAAAGGGAAGTTTTTTTTAATATGTAGCAGTGGACTTTACACACTACCCCCGTGCTAAGTACCGTAAGGACTTATGTTACAGGACTAGAGAACGGAAATATATTTAATGTTTTATAAATTTAAGAAATTTTATATATTTAAGATTTTTATTATAGAAAAATATATATAATACATAGATAAACATCAATGACAAAGGCGGGATTCAAACCCCCCCTGGCGCTACATGTTCCGCTTATCCGAGCCCTGCATCACTGCGCCAGCCTGGTCGTCAGATATAAGATTTGATAAAGCACAAATTCTCGCTAAATAACACCGATTCCATCCAAGGATGATCCGTGAAGCCGTTTAAATATCTTTATTATAATGTGCGACATTCGCGTAAACTTAAGAAGTCATTATAAGTATTGTTAGTAGGTATATTTTATGTTACGTAACACTGACTGTAAATAAATAAAACTGCTTCATAAAGTATATTTGGAGTCTTATTATCAAGTAAAAAATTTAAATACTTATATAGCGATCTGTAAAACTAAAACTACCTTCGGAAATCCTCTCATTGATAATAATAAACCCTCTCTCTCATTGATAAATATAAATTACAAAAAAATCATAATTTATTTTTGATAATAATTAGCATACATTCTTTAAAAAAATCTGTTTGGTCCTCCTGATTTAGTAACAAAATTTAGAGTAATTTTATATGCTGTTGGTATCCCTTTACACGCACACATTATCGGTTTTAAAACAATCTGTACATAACTGTCACTCACACATTGTGCGAAAAATGAGACGTTTTCTTTGCGATGTTTATTTGAAATGCTCCATCAAGACGTGTATATAATCAAAGTGTCTGGTATAAGTAACGTTAAATAATGACAAACCCGAGTCGCGTGCAGCAGGGAATCGCGAGGGGTGTCGGGGTGGGTCTACCAGGAGCTGTCCAAATGCGCGAGCCCCGCGGTACTTACAAATGTCACCACAGTACATTAAAAACTTAAAAAATCATTTAAAACTGATTTGTTGTTGTAAAAGATTCTAACTACCGTTACCTGAGAGCTTGCGGGTATTTTACAAATAACTGTATACGTATTTGTGTTAAATTGAATACCTGATGTGGTGATCGAACTTTTCTCGCGGGTGCTGCTGTAGTCGGAGTCTGAAACAAAGCAGTAAATATATCGACCCCGTCTCTTAATCCTTGATTTTCGAATTATCTTTTCGAAGTTTTTTGGTAGAAGCATTTGTTCAAAAGTGTATAAAAGGTGGTATGAAATGTTATAAGTTTTTGAAAGGTAAAGGGTATCTACCCTCCAGTCAGCTAAAAAGCCGATATCAGGTCATTTTATTAAACCAGAGTGGAACCTGATGCTTGCTTATATCATAGACTTAACAAAAAGCATAGACGGAGCGCTGTTAACGATGTAATGAAGCCAGCAAAACTACACCCATTCCTGTATATACACGGTCTCACATACACATTTGACAACCAAACTACACCCAGATCATTAGTTCGTGACAGTTCGTCAATGGCGTATGACTTCCAAATAAATAATTGTTTATTACCTGAAAATGCCGAATTGTGTAGTGAAAGGCTGCAAAAATCATTCCTCGAGGAATAAAAAGCAAGAAGGACTTACATTTCATACGTAAATAA
>LUGF01024522.1:228844-260062 GCA_001625245.1 Calycopis cecrops
CAAAAATAATCTCCGATAAAAAAAAATTTTACTTTTCGAAATAATCAGCCTGGACGGGTGGTCTGGAACACCCGGTATATATTTTTTTATTTTAAAGCTGGAGAAATAATTAAATTAATTTCAAAATATAATTAATAAAGTGGTAATACTACGATATTCCGTGGTTTAATAGTGGCCTTTGACAAATGCTCATTGTCAAATGTTAATTAACCGAGTTGTCACTAGTCAGTTAGTTTCTTTTCTACCTTCGTAAAAAAGTATGGAGAGATGGTATTATTCTTCTATCCTCCATTAAAGTAAAACATCTGTTATTTGTCAAATCCTAACAACACAGATTATTAATATGCAACATAACGTCAAAAATATATTTCATTTAACAATTTATTTCTCCCGTCTTTAAAAAATACATTGAATATTGTTTTTTCTTGCATTAATATAGACGAACAAAACCATGTATATGTTTCTAATGGGCGAGATTCTGGTCCAAGGCATGTTAGCAAATGACCATTGTTCTTTAAGACTTGGTAGTTTTGTTAAGTCAATGTCATTCAGTCGTACACTGAGCGATGTTCCTTTTCAAACTTTGTCCTTAGGAAGTTTTAAAATGTTAACTAGCTGAATGTTGTCCATCAGTGGCATTAATGATTGTAACGTGATTTTTTTATATATAAAACTTTTTACTAATACGCAGTGAGTATTCGTAATAGGACATTACGGACTCTAGAATGTTCCTTCCACGTATTGCGATAATACATAAGGATGTTGTTATTTTCTACAATTAGAAATTGTCGAATAAATGTTTGATCGCAACAAGTGCAACAGAACTAAATCGATTATTGTATAAGTTACTTACTGATTAGTTTATTTAGTATGCAGTATTCATGCTTTTTTATAGCATAGGAGGCAAACGAGCAGTTGGGTCACAGATGTAAAGTGATCACCAACGCCCACAGACATGAGAAATGATTATTTTATGTCATAGTTTCAACTCACATTGGCACTGAGTTTTCATTGTTTCTCATCTATACATTGTGACCTTGTATTTTTCATTCAGGACGTATTTGCTTGTTGACGCATTATTACAGAACTGGGAATAGACGTGGATCTAGCAAAGAAGCCACTATGAGACACTTCGAGTCTATATCAGTGTAGATTGAGCCTATGACGTAGTATCAAATTGACAAATAATTCTACAGAAATTGCGCCATTGAGGCTTACTTCAAAGGCTGTCACTAGACTTGGAATAGGTTTTTTAAATGTTCAGTACACTGAATTAGATCGGGAACACCGTAAACTGATTCCAAAGATTTGTAAAGCTCGGTATGAAATTCAGGGTAAAATGTACGACAGATAGTATAGTTGTGTATGTAGTAATTTGTGGACACCGAAATGATCAGGTTGAGAAATTAAATTGCCAAATCAGCAATTCTGTCGCAAGTATCAAAATGATAATTGTACACACAATATCTAACAGAATTTGCTTTTAGTACAAATTGCTTATAAGCAATCTAAAGATAAAAGGCAGATAGAGCAGTCGACGGCATAAAGTATAAAGTATGTAGTTGGAAAGGTTACCAATAATCACAGTCTCATTACGTTGTATATAGACAAAACTCGAAAAGTATTAGCTGTATTTTTATTAACTAGTACGGACTAAGTGTAAACTTTAGTGTTTTTAGGACGTAGTCCAAAATGAAGTTTAGCTCGCATACAAAAATCTTTTTAGATTAGATTTAGATTAGATTGGGGATTGTTTGTTGCAGATAAGTTAAAGTGCATAATATGGCTATTGTGATTTTTGTTAGATCGATGTGTTAACTTTCTTATTGTTATTGTCAACAGTTAAATATTAAGTGCGTTTAAATTTATCAACTATTATTTTATGTGACTTATGGTCAGTCCGGTCAAGATTACAAACAGGAATAACCTCATATTTAAGAACGTGTTTCACATTTTATAATAGTAGCTATATAGAAAGATAATTGTTTAGTTTTATAATTTCCTCAATATTCTCGCCAGTTTTCAGCTCCACGCGAACAAATGTATCGTTAAATGTTTATTTTGACCGGGCCAACCGTAAATGTTGTGTCATGTATTATCAACGAATTAACATAACACAAACATGCGATATTTTTAATATTGTATATTAATATTATGAAATTTTATCTGACCATATACTACCATTTTCTCTATATTATACATCCTCTGAATATGAAGAAATTGGCTCCGTAAACCTTAATTTTACCATCCATAGATTGGTAATTGTTAGATATACTTAGTATATTTAGAAAAGTATTTCTCTTCATTTTAGTCGCAATTGTACTTAATACTTACGAAAAATACTTTCTTTTCTTCATCTGGCTTCTTCGGGCTATCGTTGCGATCCGGATTAAAATCTGTAACTGATAAAAACTATAATTAATGATAAAGCTAACCACTACTTATAAATTAGTGGAGATAATTATAAAACAACAAATTTTACTAATATTATAAACACGAAAGTTGGTCGCGTTTCGTGAGGTGTGTAAGTAGCCGGTGGCCCATGGAGTTGGGAAGAGAAAGGAGGGCAGCAGCAAAAAAAACACGAAAGTTTATATTATGTTTGTTATTTTTCAGGCAAAAGTAGCAGACTTGTTTGAAATATTGCACATAGATTAGAATGTCAAATAATATTTTATCTTAAAAATATTAAGTATAATGATTATTTCAGATTGGATACGCGCGTAAAATTGTGAGACTCAGTTATACATAAATATATAACTCAGTAATATATAAATATCTAATGCAAGAAAAGTAGAAATAATGCAAAAACATTTGGATACAATTTAAAGCTTCTACGTTTCTTAAATACACTACAGGTAATCTGTTATCTGTATGTCTCGAATGTAATAATTGATAAAACACAATTTCAGGAAGCATTATTGAGCATATAAATTATAAACTTGTCTTAGACAATGAGACTCGTGGCGACAAAGAGGGAAGCGTTTTTCTTGTTATCAGTCAGTCATCTGTGGCAATAATCGGAGACATTGACGACTACAAATAAAGATGTGATGAGAAATTGTAATAAACAACAGCTGTAGTTTGTTGTTAAAGAAAGAACTAAAATAATTACAACAATAGATATAATATACATGTAACAATAAACTAGCCAGCGTATTGCTGGCTATTTACTACTGACTATCGTATTGATAGTCATATAATTATGATTTTAATCAATTTAATCATAATTAATAGTAGCAATTTAATATAATTATTGATGTAACAAACTTTAGGTTAAGAAAAATAATAGTTTAGACATGCAAATTAGGCAAGTGGAGTTCTTATAATTTATTGTACCACTTTGTACCTACCAAGTCTCAGAAATAAATGATTTTGTTTTTTTTTTATTAACATTCATATTATTCTCCTGTAAAAATTGAGATAAAACACCTGTGGAGCCAGTTTATTTTGAAATGAGGAAAATGTTCTATCACATTTACAAATATTTTATTGACAACGCCAGAAATCAACCTTTAAGTATAAAAATATTAAATATAAAATAATAATTCGAATATTTAATTGGAATAGCGCGGCATTGTTTGATTTCCTGCGGCACATTTTCGTTACTTTTAACAAATTTACTTTCACAAAAATATTTAGAAACCGTTAAAAAAGAGGAAAGATGAAAAGGATATATGAATAAACACTATCTACGTATATGTGGTACAAAATAAAAGACTTCATGGAGTAGTGAAGAAATCGAATCGAAAAGACTGACCAGAACACAGAAACGGTTCTTTTCAGAGGTTGTTTACTATATAGGTGTAATAAATATAAATATAAATTAAAAGTTTGTAAATAGAACTGAGTAAAATCCGAAATATGAGGATCATAAAATAGAATATTATACTTTAATCACGATTATAGTGCATACAAAAATCATAAAAATTGTTAAGGTAAGGGCTCTCTATCGTTATTAATCATGACGGTGAATTAAAGACCTTTGGATGCGTTTAGATGACTGAAATTATCGCCATCTAATAATACATGGAATAGCAAAAATATATTTCAACACGGACGTGTTTTAATAATTTTTATGCACACACCAAAACAACAAAATTAACCATAATATGTGTCAACCATAAATGTCTAATTGTGATAAGGTGAGAAGCTAAGAGGGAGCGTATGTCGTTGTCAAAGTCATGAGCCTCCTTGCTTCGCTTGCGTCGGGTAAATACATTAGGATACATAGAAAACAATTAAAAAAGCAAGTTACTGATGGTGGCCGAGCAGCCCAGCCGCGTGCACAGCGGCTCGCCGTCCACGCACCAGCAGGTGTTGCAGTCGTCCCTCCACTCCGACCCCGGGCCGCACTTCAGTTCCGGCTCTGAAAGTTAATCATTGCCAAAATTCTCTCAAGATTTCCCATATATATTTTAAATAAACGTGTAGATTTATTGCTAGATGGTCCCGCTGCGAAGGGTCAGTGCGAGAGCAATCGGTGGCAATTATAATATGTACGTCGAAAATTAAAATCTGGATGTTGTTTAATCATTATCTTCTCTGCTGAACAGACACATAATTATTGATTTTATATTACGACTTCAAGTATCGCCAAAACAGCTGATCTCAAGCTATTCGCATAAAATCGAGACAAAAAAAAATTAAGTTGTAATTAATTATGTTAAAATGACATAAATCATAACAATCCCTACATTAGCACCAGGTTTGGGTTTTTGCACAAAATAACTTAATTTGAAAATTTTTAGCTATGGAACAATTAAGATTCAGCAATTTCAAATTAAATTCAGACTTTTTTTAAATATAGGATAAGGGAGAAAACGAGCAGTCGGAGCTATTTTCATTACTACCTACACCCACAGGCATCCAGACATGTATGTATGGATGATCTGTCTGTCAGGATATACGGAAGCGTTCACCCATCATTTCGAATAAAGGACCTTACCTTTTTCTTGGCCGGGACACAGTTTCTCGGTACACACGTATTCGCCGTCGGCGGAGCATTTGCAGTCGTTACACCGGCTCTTCCACTGCGAGCCCGGCAGACAGTTCTTGCCCGGCATCAGCCCATTTCTATTTACAACTGGCAAAAAAGAATTGACTGTTTAACTGCGGTTAAAGGGGTTGAAATTAATGGTGCGCAAGAGACGTTATGCGACAGTAAAGTGTTACGGTCCGTTTCACACAAAACCGTTTCTCACGAATCACTAATCATATTTTTATCATACGTGTTTGAAATCGTTTCTTAAGCAGATAACTCCAATCATTCTTGAAGCGAAATATACATTGTGGATAGAGCCCAGTTGGTGCACAGCTTTTGGAATGTTTTGAATACACACAAACCCTCATTCAAATTTTATACTTAATAAACAGTATAATATTTCTTTTAGAATATAGATAAGAAACAATTTTAAAAAAGGCGGTCTTCTTACTTTGTACTGTCTGATTATGGTCTGCTTTACTTTCTTCACAAGGAGTGTCTTTTCCGGGTACGCATTTTAATGCTGGAACAAAAAATTAAGTAGATATTAATGTATGTATGTACACACACATGTAAGTATCAAATAATAATATTTTCATTGATCAAGGTGGCCAAAATATTAGGGACAGTATTATTCACAATACTTTTGTAATGTTTTTTCAACAATTTGATTTTATTACTAAAATTGATAATTGAAATTCAATATAAATTGAAATAAATGAAATTGAAATGAGATTACAAGATAGTATTTTTTTAGAATGCGTAAAAGTATTCGGACACGATTACAAGAATAGATCTTCCTGTAATCGTTTTTAGAAATAAAACTTGCCACATTTCACATAATCCCTGATACATATAGCAGGGCTCTCTGGGTCACTAGGTTACAAACTTAAATTCATGACAAAAAATATATTATAACCTCGATGCAAATGTAACAGTATCTGCTCGACCACATGACGTAAGGATACGAGGATGAACGATGACTGTAGAAAGATTTCGGATAAAAGGGTGATGTTCTTTGACAATTGATGGTCGGCTACCAAAAAACAATATCTAATAAAAATTATGAAAAACAATGACTATTGAATTCAATGGACTAAATATCACACGACTATTGCTGACTAAAACGGTGACTTATTTTTTTTATAGGATAAGGGGCAAACGAGCAGAACATCTACAAAATTCGAGGTTTTGCAAGCGAGTTATCGGCCTTTTAAATAAGAGTAAGCTCTTTTCTTGAAGAACCCCAGGTCGTAAAGGTTCGGTAATACCGACTGTGGCAGCTGGTTCCATAGTGATGTTGTGCGTGGTAAGAAATTGCGCCTGAAACGCACAGTTGTAGACTTTGGGACATCAAGGCGATGGCGGTGGAACTTGGAGTTCTGCATCGATGTCCTAAAGTGGAACTCCGCTGCAGGTATCAACCCGAACATCTCTTCGGAACACTCTATTGTAGATACGGTAGAAAATGCAGAGCGAGTCTACATCTCTCCGTAACGCCGTTCGTATTATTAGGAAATAATAAATTCCTTTTATTTTTACAAATTTTCTCTTTTGACGAGTCAACTTTTGCAATCTTAGGTTGAAAAAAATATTTTTAGGACACCCCGATGAACAATTCCTTGTAGACTGGCTTGTGGACTAGGTTGACGCCGTAAATGTCATGGTGTTCGTGTCTGCCATCTCAATCAAAAATCAGTATGTGGCGCCAATAGTTGTAGATGTGGAAAATAAAACAAAACGCAACATATTCAATCCTAGAAACCCAGTTACTGTTGAAGGTCAACAAATGCCTTCCTTATAGTGAGAAACTACTATTTAGGAATGATTATTAACATCACGAAGTGCTACAACATTAGTAGCTGAAAACTCACCATATTGTCTTCTCAACAAATTCGCTATACCTGAATCCCATAAAAAACAAGCGAAAACTCGCGAAACTATTGTATGGGGTATAGGTACATCTTTTTTTAATTCGATTAATCTATAGAATTTAAAAATCTTATTAGTGTTATAATGATTGCAAATCATTATAAGGTTGCATGTATATTATAATGGTATTAAGGTAATATTAAATATTTTCTTCTCTAGTTTCCTATAGCCTTCTATTTAAAAAAAATAGAACGAAAAGGTTCTAATTTCGAATTCTCCGCTTCAACAGAAAACCAACAATTGCTGAATTGGTTTGCGCACCGACTTTTAGGGAATCTTCGATTGCCGCCAAAGTCGTGGCCGGGTAATTATTGGACCAATTGTTTGCCGCTAATAATAGAACTGCAATAATTGCGAAGGTTAAGGGGCAATTTGAGGATCGGCGCAGTCACGTGGCGTCCCCGATACGGCAGCGTCGCGGTCGAACGGTCGAGCCCTAATGGACATTTTCTTTGTACGAAATGCTTCGTGGGCGAAACGAATTATATGGAAGTATGCAGCGATAGCTATAGACTTAGCTTGAACTTTTGTCTAAAACTGGTCCTGGCTATATTTTGTGTTTACAACTTTTCGAGAAGAGACGTTAACTTCATAATCGCAAGGGCAGCCATGTTGCTCCAGACGAAGTGTTAGCGAACGTTGCTAATTATATAAATTGATACATTAGGATAGTAATTGTCTTTTAAAGTAAGAGATAGCTAGCTGATGATAAGTACTTAATTGCACAAAAATTATGAACCAATGTAAGAGAAAGAAATAGTAACAATATTTTAGAAAAGAGATACCTATATTTAGCAACTGTGATTATTAAATGTTACTCCTTAGAAAGGAACATGATTCTAAAGTGAAGGTGCACAAGAGACAAGCGACTCAAGTGCGATAAAGTGTTGAACGTTACGCTGAGAGATATCGCTAGATTTTACACTTCATATTTTTAATCCTTAAAAATCGTTTCTCAAGGAACTCCAATAAAAGTTATTCATAGCGATCATTAAACGCTGACGTATCTGTTTATGCTATTAATGGAAAAATATCTATTTGTGGCCACAATAGCTGAGCTCCGTCTGGCCGGCAATTAGTGAAATTGTTAGCTGGTGTGTGCAAAATTATGATCAAGCGCTTGCATCAGTGGCTACGTGCACAAGGTCGTTTACCGAGGCTGAATCGGATTTTGGGATGTAGGAAAAATTCAAATGTAAAACTGAATCGCCTTTTAGATCTTGGGGAAAAGGAACCCTTGCTCTCGTTTCGGTTTCGTTATTTGTACCTTCAAATAATTTCTGCTTCGCATTTGTCGTCTCTATGAGAATCGTGGACTGTATCGAGAATTTCGTGTATTTCGTACTTTTTTTGTCGTTTTTTTTTTAATTGTCTAAGATGGCAAACAAGCAGTCGGAGCCATTTTCATGACCACCGATCCCAATGGACGTCAGCATAGAGGTTACATTACGATTGGTCAGAAATATATGTCAGACATAATGGATAGCCCGCCCATATCCATCTGCACAGTGGCTATACAGATGCGTTGCCCTCTATCCACCTTCCTCCTACATAGACCGGTATTGGAGTGAAGTACGGGTGTTTTTTCATACACGGTATGAAACAAAATGAGGAGTACAATCATGTAAGCCACGCTCTTTAGTTGTTAGGAGATAAACTACACTTGAGCCGGTGACGCAAACAGTTTTTTCCGCGTTAAAACCAATCTCAGTAGGAACTAAAACAGAAATATTTAAATGATCACCATATCTGATGTTTAGGACGGCATTGAGGAAAACCAGATGCTAGTGTAGAAGTAGCACGCCGGTCACAAAAACCCCCAACACATGACACACGGACAACAAACAAGCGGCTACCAGTAAATAATTAGTGCACGATAACGTTCTCGTGAATTGAATTATCGTAACCACACAAAGGGAAAATGTCACTTAGGGATGGGAATACATCTAATCTACACTAATATTATAAAGAGGAAACCTTTGTATTTTTGTATGTTTGTATTGCATAGGCTCAAAAACTACAGGACCGATTTCAAAATTTCTTTTACCATTACTTAGAGGGATTCTTCCGAATCCGTATAAGCTATATTTTATCCCGAAAAAATGTTCCTATGGGATGCTATGGGGTGTTTTTCACGGGATCGAAATTTGCGCGGGTGAAACCGCAGAGCGCAACTAGTGTTATATATAAAAACGATTTGTCTTTTTGTCCCTTATAGAATAAAAATAGGTATAAATAGGCAGATAATGTGATGATCTTTAATAAAGTTGTACTGCATGAGCCTACGAAGGTTTCTGAGTTAGAACAAGAAATTTTCGACAGATGTTGCCATTGCTACTCCAAAGCACCTATCTATAAAATTACTCAATCAAAGTTGAGTATTTGTGTTATGTCTTTCCTTCAAATTTATTTTTGCTGGTAAAAAAAGATCTTCTATTCCATAATTTAAAATTTTCAACATTTTCATTCATTCCTTTATTCATTTGGTACTTATGTATAATAACAAACATTTTTTAAGGTGCGTTTTATTTCTTCTAAAAAGTATACTTATTTTAATATCAAAAACAAAAAAAAATATTTAATATTCTTTGGTTAGATTAGGTATTATTGATAATTTAAATAAACTATTGCTATCGAGTGGTAGGTATTTTCAGCTTTTTGACCAACGTCTTTTTTTCGACATAAAAAACCACAGGTGGTTGGATCAAGGGACTTTTATACTAGGGGATAGATTTTTGACATAAGTTTCATCCAAAATATGGCAAAACTCTCTAGTAGTCAAATCCGTAGAAAGATAATATTATATAGAAAACAGTAGGTAATCTACCTAGCTACCGCCAAGAAGAGCTATTTTGACATTACTACTGAACTCAAAGGCTGGTTTGTTTTTTTTATTTTCAGATAAACAGAACAGATGGCGGATACTTGGCTTGGTTATAATTTCATTCACCAAGCTTTTATGGTCAATGACTATCTCCTATCAAACGTCTGACTGCCAAAAGAAACGAGGATATTTTGCCGGAAAAACCATAGATGTTATTAAAACCGGCACACATAAATAACACATACATTGCACCGGTTTTTACAAGCCGGCACAAAGTCTGCGCTATTTTTAAACGGGAAAATAAACTTCGATGTTGTCCACCCCTAGTATAGACGATGACTTCATCTCTACGTAATCAGGGTTAGAGGGCACAGCGATAGCGCGTGCGTAACGAGATTAGTCGTATCGGAGGTATCGGATATATCGTAGGATAATTTACATCGTGTACATTCGTCGTATCGGATATATCGTAGGATAATTTACATCGTGTACATTCGTCGTATCGGATATATCGTAGGATAATTTACATCGTGTCTCCACCGACCACAGATATGTTTGAGCCAAGACTTTAGGGACTTTAGGACTGAAGAAAAGTAAGGCAAGTACATAAAATACGACCCTCAAAAGTGTTGTGTGCTACTCACAGGCCGCACGAGACACAACAGCACAGCTGTCACCTTACGACAGTTTCATGTGTAAGCGAGAGGTACCTCTCCAGTTGAGTTCAATTTCACTGCAATACAGTATGGCACTACCTCTTACTATAAAATGTAACTGAAGCTACAGATGAAACACTACACAGGACTTGTGAATTCCATGCTGATGTTGTGAGGGATACCGTTACTTCCGCAGGCGCTCTGCCGGAGTCCGAGTGAACAGTTATGGCAGCCGAAAGGCTATTGCCCTCCGCGCAGGACCACACGGCACCAAAATCTGAATATACGTACCTATCGCCCACATATCGCAAAGTCAGGGCTATAATGTCGTTGGTACGGTTTGTAAATGACTCGCGTGGCCCATGGGTGGGTGAAAGAAACGCATCGGAATATGTGGATGTAAATGGCGTGGTTGGTCGCTAAATTGCTCCGATTTCTCGTTTGTCCCTCTTGTGAGATCAAGTACCTTAATACGGTGGTATGATGGCGGCTAGGGCTCGTCCATTAATTACGTGAGCTGTTTTAGGTCGAGACCTCACTAAATCTCACATAGTATATGTTGGAACCAACAGTCTGTGTGTTTCGAATCCAGGGAGAATAAACAATCACATCATCACACATACAGTCCACGTGAACTTAATTATATTACACTAGCTGTTCCCTGCGGTTTCATCCGCGAAATCCATATAAATTTCAACACCCGGTTTCACCCCCTTAGGGGTTGAATTTCTAAAAATCCTTTCTTAGCGGATGCCTACGTCGTAATATCTACCTGGATGCCAAATTTCAGCTTGATCCGTCCAGTGGTTTGGGCTGTGCGTTGATAGCTGGCTATGTCACGTTTGAGTTTTATATACATCAGCTAGCATCTATATATATAGATGACGTTGTCCCCGACCCGACAGACGTTGTCTTGTCATCATTGGAAAATATGTTGTCATGGTAACGTGTATGTGTATGTTATGTGGCCAAATTGTTGAAACTTTACTAAACGTTATGCCTGCGCAGACGTGGGACTCACAACTGTATGGAGTATCGCAAACGAGGGATTAAAAGTACGCGGTACTGTGCATACATTTTTGGATCAGACCTTTAAAGTATCTACATAATCTTCACGACATTAATGAGTAGACAGACTGACAGACTCACCTCACTGTTGTGTTGTTATATCGCATTCGTTTACGTACTGGATTTCAATATTATATTACTTGATCTATACTCAAATTATTATAAAGAGGAAAGAATTTTTGTTAAACTAATAGAAATATATTAGGAAGTAACGTATTAGATACGATTGAAGAAAAAAATCTATATAATTATTATCTTCATCATCTGATTCGGCAGAACCTCAGTATTCTCCCATCAATTTGGCCGAGATTTTTTTTTATGGTATAGGAAGGCAAACGAGCCGTCGGAGCCATTTTCATTACTACCGACGCCTACAAACATCCGCATAAAGACTATACAGATACGCTGCCCTCCTTTCTCCTCCCACCTCCCCGGCCACGAGATACTGGAGATCATCATCCTAACAATAATTCAAGATCCTGGCTTAGGTATTTGTTACATCAAATTGAATCTAGAGTTTAGACTGCTAGTTCACAATATCTTTACTACGAAATCAGCACCACAATAAACATACTATCTTCATACGGGGACAGGAAGTGATGATCATAATGATAGTCTTAATTGTGCAAACATCATTGGCGTTGTCAACAAACTGGTTTGCTTAACATTCAAACGTCGAAACGAGGAAAATGCAATTGCCATAACTTTATACTAGTTTATTAATACACAAATCACGAGAACAAATTATATTGTATACATTATAATTATAATGTTTTGTAACAAAAATACTATAAACGGTCGAGACAGTCCGTGATAGATAGGTTTTTGGTTTAAAAATAATGTCTTAAATGAAATTCACTTCTCTCCTGTTCGTTCCTGCCAATACAAGTGGGGAATGTATGGATGCCAAGCCTCGGTTGCCAAGCCCGAGGGCTGACAACGTGGTGGCCAACAACTCAATTTAATATCGTAGCTTAGTAGCCAACCACTGATGCATCTGCAAGACGAGGACGGCGTATTTCAGTGCTCATCTTAAAAAAAACCCTGTTTTTTTTTTTGTTTGATTTGAGCTTTGATTTATTGTTTTGGGGTGCTCACTCCATAGAAAACCGCCCGGGAGCAAACTAGCCTAGCCTGGTGGAGACACCAGACTAGTCACTAGCCTGGTGGAGACACCAGACTAATATCTAAATGCTTATGGCTTAACAAGACAACCTGATTGAAAAGATAGTTAAGGTAAGTCAGTAAAAAGAAGTGCCGTTTTGCGTTTTAGCTGAATTGGTACGCCACGACCGGGGAGGAACCTCTCGCCAGCGCGGTGCTGGTGTCAAGTGACAGCTGTGCCGTCGTGTTTCTTGCGGTGTGTGAGTTTACGGTGACTCATGCAGGAGGAAGGAAGGCAAATCATCTGTATCACGGATATATAGGGCGCTCGTATGCCCCCCTATACGTACTATACTAAAAAATGGGGAAGACAATAATTATCAGGTACTTAACGAATTAGAAACTAAGGCAATTTTTCAAAATTATTAAAAAGTGTCATTTCAAAATACGAAAATGTACATTTCTAAATGGAAACGTTATAATTTTAATTTTCTCGCGGCACCTACCGCGATCAAAAATCACCACGATTAAGTTTTGACATTTGTTGTTGTTGTTGTTGTCTTGTTGACTTGTTTCATACTCAAACTTTTGGATTGATGTTGAATTTGTAATAAAAAACTAGAATTTTTTTTATACTTTTTGCTCGCGTAGACACGATTCTCACCAAATTAGTGTCGTAGAAGGAAGAACTTGGCTGCTCCAAGGCCAAAAACACAAACCCGTTTCGGAGTATTTTTTCAAAGTCAGTTTTTATTTGACGTACGAATAAATATTATGCGCTCACAAGTGATTATATACTCAGTGGAACTTCGGCGCGAGACTGTTTATACGATTTTATTATAGACATTAGGGAACATGTGGAATTCGCGTAAACACTAGCCTATAATAAAGTAAGGCATGCAGTTGGGAACACGAAAATAGCGCCGATCTCTGTGTTGTGCGGTGATGTGGGCCGTCAAGGTTCGTGATTGATGTTTCGGCGATATCGTCAGCCGATATTTAAAACAGGCTGCAGAACCACACTCAGTCAATGATCGGGTTTTTTTAATCATAGCTAGATATACCAACTTATAAGTGATCACCAGCAGCCATAGACAGTCAATACACCAGGAGCGACACAAATGTGTCTTTCAGAGATAAGGTATATTTTTGAAGAAGGCAGCCTAGGGATCCTAGGTCGTGTTGAAATACCGAGTTCCACAAAGTAATGTATTATCTGCTAAAATAATCAAACAGACAAAAACTGAAGCATCCTTCAAAGGTACAAATATAACTACAAGTACAGCGTACACAGCTAATATGGCTTTTAGAAATTATTTAAAGTTGATATTGACCAAGAACTTGCAAAATAGATAGTATGCCCATATCCCTAGAACGGGCGCCCCAGTAGTGTATTAGAGTAGATATAATGAATACTACATATAGATACTTATTTTATAAAATTTTGCCCTAGAGAGTGAAATTAGCATTTGGGAAGATATAGTCATAATTTCATGACGTTTGCTCAGCTTTTAACCGAAAGGCTATTTCAATATCTAACTGACATAATCTGGCTCTGTGGGGGAAGGAAGGCATCTCCATAACTACGGGACGGTTTAATGTCATCCGCAGCCATCAAAATTCTTAGTACTTGGACGGATAAATAATAAAAACTATCTAGATAAAATAATATATTCTTTTGTATGTCCTCTAACACAACCCTTGGCATTGTGAGATTTGTGCAGATGTGACTCGAGACACAGACATTATTACCATTTGGACGGGTCAAGTTTTCGAAAGTAGAAATAGTGTCGATAAATATCGCATACCGGTCGAGAGAGTCGACCTCGAATACAATTTTGCAACCAGACCACATATTTTGGGCACAAACTTTGAAAATTGTCTCCATATTGACCTACTGTCTGCAAATGTATGTCACATTTATTTGTTTTTTCCAAGACTCGTTCAAAAGGTGGTTAAAAGTAAATAACTTTGATTTCTAATATGTTAAATTTATTTTTTGAATTTAAATTTAGAAAGCCTGGAAACAGGTTGTTGGAACAACAATCATATCATTTGGTTTTAACGCGAGGAAAACAGGTACGCCGCATCGGCGCACCCTGGGTGGGTTACGACCAGTATGGGGATGCTGAACTCCATAGAAGGAGAACCCTAACCCCACTAAAGCTAAACGGAAGCCCTCAGCCGCCTCAGAAAGATGAGGTGACCTTGGATCTGTCAGCAACAGGGTCACCTCAGCGACAGGCTAGGTTCATATTATGGCCCTCAGACTAGCCTACTACCTAGAGGGAGTCGTCCGGCTCATTCCTGTAACAACCCCCGCCAACGTTAGAATTGTGCAATGGAACGGGCGCTCACCCCGTCCCTGGTCCGAATTAGTAATCTTGTAGGAGACGCTCATATCGTCTTCTACGCTACCCCATCCGTCGGTGACGGAGCGGAACAGCTCCGCTCATCACTGACTCACAGAAGGAGGCCATGGCTCAACAATCATATCAAATACCATAATCTGTAGCTATTCAATAAAAACTCATTGTCTTTGGATGAGCTTTTCCTGGTGGCTCAAAAACTCGTGTATTCAAGCATTTTATCCCAGACGCTGCAGTCAACGAACAAAAATCTGAATATTTTGATCGAGTATTGAGATTTAGGCGGAATTGGCTGGTACATGCAACTTATACAGTTCCTGTATTTAGGACAGTCGATTGACTGCGTGAGTATGATGTGCAGAATTTCCGTGTCTCATGAAACCAATGTTTGTACATTAGAGTTCATGACATTACGCACTCAAATATTGGTTTGATCAAATATTGATTAATTAATTATGAATTTATTTGTGAAGCTATCTGATCATCATTAGTTGGTACGTTCATTAGCACCCGATAGGCAAGGTTTCTTTATGTTTTGTCCCCATTTAAGTAATCGTATTCTTTTGACGACTACCGACGCGGACGCCCGACTGTGAAGATGATGCGACAATTCATACAACTGCGATTCATAGAATCGAGTAGATGGCTCACTTTTACTGCCTGGCTGACCATCACTTCCTTGCTTGTATTTATATGCTGAATTATGATATAGCTTCGATAGAGAACGCACTGTGACGTCACTCGATAAGGCGCATGAATGGGGGACACTTGACCTCCGATAACCGTAACGCTAGCTAAATTACTTTATTCAGTGCTAATAAATTCATTAAATTATGTATTATGCCCAGGCCATTGAAAACAATGAAAACGGCGCAAGAGGTGATGGAGTAGCGAATATAAAACTAGAGAAGGATTAACTTGTACATCTGTACATATGTTGCGATTGCTGCATTGCCGAATTATATTAAAATGACATAATTATGAAAGGCGTGCAAAAGACGTACACTATGTGAGTCCGACAAAGGGTGACGCTAGTGTTAAGTAGGAACAATTTCTAATTTTAAGAATTTCAAGTTTTCTAATTTATAATTTAACTTAACGTGGCGCTCAAGACCGACCGACCTGGAGAGTCACTGTGGACGCCCTCTGCCCCAACTCGGGGATTTAGGAATATAAGTCAAGTAGGTAGGTAAGTCAATTTATAATTTAAAGATTTAAATCCACCGTAGCAATTTAGAATGTCGGATTTTAATTTTTGTGATTTTCTTTTTATTGCATTAATGGTCTTAAAAGTTCTCAAATCAGCCGTCTTTTTTCTCAAGTTCGATTTTAGGAATTCAATATTTTGAGAGAGCAAAAATGAAGATTCGACACTCTTAATTGATACGGTCGAAAAGTACTCTTTAAATTTTTCATACCACGTGCTCTAAACCATATTTAGGTAGTGAACTTCAACCCAGTAAGTCGTATTGTATGTAGTCTGTAGGTACAGTCCATTGGTTTATGAATCATGGGCGAGGGCTGCGGTACGATTGCGCCGGTCGTGAATAATTACATTCTAGGCTATTGTGTAGCATCCTTGTTCTAAGATTATCTCGCGACCATGGAATATCTTAATAAAAAAACAACTGCAGCTGTCACTGCATTGTATTTACTCAAATCCGCTTCGGATGCGATAACTTCTTATTTTTTATAATATGGCGGGCGTTGAGTATTCGCGTCATTGAGAAGTGGTTTCCGACGCAAACACTTGCAACACCAGAGGTTGTGTAAGTTGCGTCGCCCGCCTTTTAGATGAAAATATAGATCTTCAAGACAAGAGCCAACTCCAGGCAGGAAATGTCGAGGGCAGCTGATTCCACAATGATTTAGTGTGAGGAAGTTGCTTTTAAAGCGTTTAAGGATCATAGAGTGATAAAACCTTACACAGTTCAAACAAATTGTAGTTATTCTTTCCTCTCTTTATCAAATTAGCAATCTATTGCAGAACATATTTGATTAACAATTATATAATCTGTATACTACTAGCCTAACAGACAATATCTTTCTTTATAATTAAATGCTTTGATACTAGGCCGGACTTAAGTTTTAATGGTATTGCCAATTCTCAGCATTCCCAGGCTTAACAAAAATAGGCTCGGCCATTTGTTACTTCTCTCTCTTCTCTTCTGGTGCTTCTCCTATGTTGCCAGGATTGACAGTGACACTTTGATTCACAATTATCAAAGCTCAGACAGTTTATTTATGCGTACAGAAATTACGCAAACCAGAAGGGAGTTTCTCCGTCTATACTAATATTATAAAGAGGAAACCTTTGTATTTTTGTATGTTTGTATTGAATAGGCTCAAAAACTACAGGACCAATTTCAAAATTTCTTTTACCATTACTTAGAGGGATTCTTCCGAATCCGTATAAACTTTATTTTATCCCGAAAAAATGTTCCTATGGGATGCTATGGGATGTTTTTCACGGGATCGAAATTTGCGCGGGTGAAACCGCGGAGCGCAGCTAGTATTTCATAAACTTCTAATTAACTTTTTAGCTACAAGCGATCCTAGACCTAGACAAGATGGTTTTCAGAACATTTCCAGGTTCACCCGTAAGTCATGTAAACATTTTTTATAGTACAAGGGCAGCAAACGACATTTTTATTGGGATTTTTTTTCCTTTAGATTGTAGAACGAATATGATACTAAAGTGAAAGTGCGCAGAAAGGATTTATACGACGTAAGCACGATGAAGCGTTACGCTGGCGTTACACTCGACCGCATACTGTTTCACACAATACATTTTCATACCACGTCTTAAATGTTTCTTGCGGAGTAATCACCAGTTACATTCTTACAGAAATGCGTCTGTAGCAACACAGAGGTATGGGGGGACACAGGGGGAGGAGGACGGCAACGCATATGTAATTATAACGTCTATGCGGATGCTCTATGCGGATGCTCTATGCGGCAGTCAAGGCTCCGAATTCTCGTTTTCTAGCTCAAGACCCGTGTCGGCCACTTTTTAGCTGCCGCGCGTGAGCTGCTCCCCTCCGTCAGACGGGGGGAAAGGAGGACACCCGATGTCCTCCTGGCCAAGATAATAATAGTATGTATAACCTATTATTCGCAATATTCCGGTTTGCCTCCTCCCAGATTAGCTGGGAAAGAAGGGGGGGTCTGCACCCCCATCGACGATACAGAGGCTCGAGCTACCTTAGGGCACTCGCCTCTCATACAGATGAAGCTGCACTGGGCTCTCAGTCTGCTAGCGTATATTAAAAAAAAAAACGAATTCTCGTCTGACCCTGGTAGGTATTATAAAAAAAATCCATTCACCAATATAATGTACCATCTATGCTGATGTTTGTGGGCGTCAGTAGTCATGAAAATGGCTCCGGCTGCTCGTTTGCCCTCATATATCATAAAAAAAAAAAATATATAATTTTTTTTTTTATATTGACTGGAAATAATTGTTTTAACTGTTCCGCGGCTGATATCTGAGTATCCGGACTACGTTCTGTTCCGGAAACTGAGTTGTTGTGCGTCTGATCACAGATATTCAGTTTTGTTTCCCACGCTTTAGATAACTAACTAGCGAAAATTATAATTAGTCAAGGCTTGCAGAAATTTAAAAAAGTTGGTAAATCAGATATATTTGGTACAATCGCTTCTGATTCAGTATATTATGTATTAACTATGTAGTGACTTTACTATTTATAAAATAGAAGCGGTATATATTGCTTATATACATAGTCATTGGGTGCACAACTTTTCGCCATAAAATAGGAAGAAAAATTTTACAAACTCAATTCAAAATGATTTTGCAGCTGCCCGAAAGAATTCTAATATTCATACGGGCAGCGCATCTTTCGCCTACTGAAGATAGAATTTTGACACAATTTTTACACCTAACGGCCAAAATTCTATCTCAAGAAACCAAATGCATCATTTTATTCGCCCAAAAACAATCAGAAGACGTCCACAGTATAGTCCCTCAGAGGGCCAAATGCATCCATAGATAGAATGTAGAAATCTACCGTAAGAGAAGAAATCGTCAGATATAATAAGGAAGATCTGCAAATGCTAGCACTGCACTTGAAACACGACAATAAAGGGGTTGCGGATTCGATGTCGAGCAACAGTATCGCTTGATAAAATAGAATGCTCACGAATAGGACCTTTTTTTGAATCTTTTACATTATTTTATTTCGACATCACCAGTTGTTATTAATAATGATGCGTTCAAATTGAACAATACAAGTAACTGAATAAGTGGATGAACAGATTTGTAAATTTGAAGAACACAAAGTTATTTGATAACATAATTATCATTATTAGGTATCATTATTTACTTAACTCTAAATACCAGAAGAGACACATGACAATGTAATAACTACAACCTACTAATATTATAAATGCCGAATGCCGAATGCCGAAAACACATACAAAATATATGTTTGTTATTCTTAATAAATACTACTTTCTAAAGGGATTTATCTGGAATTTGGCATAAATATAGATTAAAATGTAGAATTACATAAAACATTATCTATTGTCATGTCGAAAAAAATAATGGATAGTTTGGGATAGATTTTGCTCGAGTAAAACCGCGGGTCATACTAGCTTGTAAATAAATAGTTGAATAAAAAATCAGCGATTCTTGTTTCGTATACGAGACAAGTCCATTAAAATCATTGCAAACGCCGACAGAACTAGTTCAAAATAACACGATAACATCAAATTCCTATTAGCATCAATAAAAGCAATAACAATAATTAAACTACGACGCATCTAGAGGTGACAACACTTCATTGACACAAGGTTCCGAACCATCGCGTATTTTTCATTATTTTAAGAGTTAATTTGTCTGCTATATAAGTTTTTGAGACACGGTATACAACGCGCAATTTTTACATGTAAATTGTAAATGAAAACAATAATGCTTACCGCCCTGTTCACTGAGCGACGCCAAACACAATACAAAGCCTAGAACCCGCCACTTCATTTCACACATCCTTTATACACTACACAAAAATGTCCGAACGCCCTACTCTCACTATGGTCTCGCCTGTACTGAACTTAACGTATCGGGTAAAGCAACTTATCATCTAATTAGGGTTACACTTAAGAATAGTTTTTAAGTAGCGTCCGATAAAATGACAGTGTTATCTTTAATGACGATTTAAATATCGACCGCGGCATGTAATTTGGAGTGGAGGTCCGGCGGGCGTGGCTTAATGATCTCATGGACGATCACATTCAATAATTATCACTTTTATAAAGTCGCCGGTCTTCAGCGTGCGATCCGATTTGAAAAAAGAGCGCTTGTGTCTCAAAAATACAGCCAGCTTCTTATTAAATATGCCTGTACTTATCTTTAATAAAAAATACTAAAAGTGAAAATTAAAAAAAAACATATTTCTACCTAAAGATAGCCTTTGACACTATTAAGTTTAATAGTAGTTGATACCACCTGCTAGCATTTGTGCTTCTATCGAACTTCCATACATAAGTACTTAAAAGGAATGTTACTTTTTCTTGCCTAATCGGGTAAAAATAATCTTCCATGTTTTAAAATATTGAAAAGCAAATTTGTAGGAGACAAATTCGCTAAAGCAAACTCTTAACTTTTTTAACGAACATTATCTTTTAAACATTCTAACGTCTAGGAAATTTAAGTTTATAAAGCTGTCGTACATATAGGAATAAAACGATGGCAGAAATCGGAGCCTATTTTAAAACCTTTTTTTATAACAATTAGGTTATCCTATTATTAATATTATAAATGCGAAAGTTTGTATGTTTGTTTGTTTGTTTGTTTATTACTCCTTCACGCAAAAACGGCTAAACCGATTTTCACACACATTTGGCACACACATAGAGGGTAACTTGGATTAACACATAGGATAGATTTTATCCCAAAAAAATGTTCCTACGGGATACCATGGGATGATTTTCTAATTTCCACGGGATCGAAATTTACGCGGATAAAACCGCGGGGCGCAGCTAGTTATTAATATAATTTACATATGATGTCTATGAGCCCAAGTGGCCCCTTCATCTATGTCAGACTCGACCCTTGTGTAATACCGACTAACCCCTGCGGATGCCTTCAGCCGCTATAATTGGAGCGTCCCGGATCTACAAGCAAGGGGATCCCTTCAGCGACAGGCTGGTCTCGATGAGGCCAAATTTCTCCTCCTTAGGGACTATCCGGCTGCCTCTGAACAGTCCTAACTACGACGTTGAACCGTACAATGGGGTCAGGTTCCCATCCAGACCCCTGGCATCAGTACTCCTAAGGAACACGCCACCGAAGCTCAAATCGGACCAGCCATTCGTTCCAATCGACGCCGCCCTCTGCTGATTCAGGGGGACTGGTGGACTACTCTACAGCTGAGCTGCTCTTAGTCTGGCCTCTCCCCTCAAGCCTGTCCGGTATGAGTAGCCCGGTCCGGCATAGTCTTGTGAATTTACAGAGGCACGCAAGCCTCCCCCCCAACCCCCGCCCCGACAACGTGGCAGCATCTTCGGGGAGGGAGCCAATTTTAAAACGTAACTTAAACAACAACACCAAGTGGCAATCGAATTTGTGATATATGTGATAATTATGTAAGTATGTCCAGTCAAAAATGCTTCTTTATATTTAACCCTTTCAAGCTCAATATCCTCAGCTATCCGAATGTCCATTGCATATACTTTACATTTTAAAACCAAAGATCTTCAGCTACCCCATGGCCTCTCCCCATAGCCCCCTTATCCAGCTGTGTCGTTAGCACGGTCGATGACGTCTCCGCAGATAAATTTACACAAATCTGAGGAGAGGGTTATCGTGTCGGAAGTTGGCGCGATTGTGGACAATTAAAAATAATGATTTGTGAGTTTCACTTAGCGCTGTGTTCACACTGTTGAAATTTATTAACTGAATGTGTGTATAACTCATACTGACTACTGGGATTGAAGTGAAATTTTATAAAGTACGTAAGATATTGATATGCACATATACCAGTATCTTTACTGTACCTAAGTATTATATATACAGTAGGGTGGAGTGAAACATATCAAAAAAATTTTTTTTGCTCTTTACAAATCTCCTGTATTGTTAATAGGTGACCATATGTAAACACTTTATTCATGCAAAAAATTAAAGGTCTACGACTTTATTTTCAGGTGGCGCATCGACACAATAGATTCTAAAAAAGTAATATTTTTACTTATAAGACTACCCTCAAAAAGAGTTGTTCTTACATGCTTTGCTTATAAATATTACTATTTTTAACTTCGTATAAGTGGTATCCAGTAACTAAATATAATATTTTCTTAGAAAACTTCAATATATTGTTTTGATATGGTGTCAAAATTAAGTAAATTTTAATAAAAAATGCCTAAAACGCGTAAGATTCGCGGTATACTTTATTCGGTGATACAATCAAATTCAGTAATAATATTATGTTACCTACATATTGTGATGTGATTAAACACTACTTACATGCATAAGAAATAAAATATTAGACTTAATGCAATGGATGAAATGGATCCTTTGCAATTGTTTAAGTACTTGTTACATGCAAATGAATTACCACTTCGGTATTTGTTCTCCAGTTTCGATGGTACTCATATAGGCCTTAAGACTTCTCAGGCAGGTTAAGAAAATAGCCTAATAAGTGTTTTAACTTAAAAGTAGGAGCATTGGAATCGTTTCTACCGAATTGCCGGGTCTGAATAACGATTTGTTGAGCACCGATCAAAAATACCTTTATCAGATATGGTCTGCTATTTCTTCTGATACAGTTCCACTAAACTTAATTAATAAAGACCCAGGAAAACTAGCGAATTCTCGATGGTTAACTAGCGCCAACAGGGTTCTACGTTTGTATATTGGTACAACTAAACCGACATATAATTTGTAAGAACAGACCACTTTTATCATGAAAGTTTACGCACGAAACTGATTTGATATTAAATACAAATCCTCTTGTAAATTTGGTCGTGTTCAAATCTTTAATATGGTTAAAAGAAGTATGGTTTTACGAGATTACTTAGAAAGTATTGTATTTAATACTATTCAAAGAAACGCTTGCTTCATACACCCAGGAAATCTATTGCTGGCTATGTTACAAGATGATATTTAACAAGTACGAGAGCTGGCTCTCCGGAGAGTTTTAAAGGCAAGAAAAGAGCCCAAAAGAAAGAAAGTTTTCTCGTGGAAGTTCGTTCGTTCGTGTATTTTAGTTACCAGAGCTAAAAATAGATGCGACAAATTATTATGATTTGATAAAATGGCGAAAGAAAAGGTAATAGAACCTTCTTTTGTTGTATTCGCAGGGAAATTTACGTATGATGCCTTCTAAGACTCGGGTAGCCCCCTAGACCAATGTCGGACTCGACACTTAATGTGCCGACTCAACTATTGCGGGTGCCTTCATCCGCTAAATTGGAGGATCCCAGATCTGCAAACAACAGCATCCCACCTGCAACAGGCGGGCTTCGTTGTAGAGTCCAGAATTTTCCTCCTTGGGAATTGTACGGCTGCCTCTGAACAGTCCCTACTACGACGTGGAACCATGCAATGGAGTCAGGTTCCCCTCCTAACCACTGGCCCCTGTATTTCAAAGGAGCACGCCACCAATGTCTAAATTGGACCCGCCACTTGTCCCAATCCAAGCCGTGCTCTGCTGATTCAGAGAGACGGGTGAAGGATCCCGAGTGGAGCTGCTCTTAATCTGCCCTTTTCCTCCAAGTCTGTCCGGTATGGGTAGTACTGTCCGGCATAGCCTTGGGGATCATAGAGGCACGTAAGCTCTCCCACCACAACAAGGCAGCATCTTTGTACGGGAGGCAATAGAACCTCCTGTAACAAAATACAGCGACTCGGATATTACTACAAAAATTGCATCTGGAGGTCAAATTGTTTGATATGGAAAAGTATCCAGCAGTCAATAGGTGTGTCAAATTTGTAACTGAGGCTTTGGCATCTGTTTTTGGACTGATGATTTAGATGGTTTAATTCGTGCTAGAGTAAAATCCACCCATGAAATACCTATTTTTGACACTAAATCTCAATATTTTTATAAAAAAGAAGAGACTGGGACTTCTGATACTGAATATTAAAATTTTATTTCTATATTAATTGCATATAGTGATTCATTGTACTAGTAGTTTTAAGTATAAATTCATTAAAATATACGTTTATTTTGTTAGAAATAAATGTTTATTTGCAACTCTTTTTTTTTTTCTTATTTATTTATCTTCATACTTAATGCGCCACCTCAAGATATTGAGTTAGAAAGCTGTAATTTTGCGTGAGAACTTCCATTAATGTGGATCACCGTTTGAGAATACAGGAAACTTAAAATTAAGAAAAAAAATTTTTCACTCCACCCTAATATACAGGGCTTAATCATAAAACTGGTCATATACAGTCATGAAATTATTAAAAAAATCATAACTTCATAATTAACTTAAAAATGTTTTAATCATTTAAATGCAGATGAAGAATGTCACAAGAATAGATTACGACAAGGTGGGATATCAATCTTTTCTTAAGCTTCTCTTCACAGCTTGAGCGTTTCATGCACATTAAAAAAAATATATATTATAAAGAATCAGTTGGCCATTACTTATTAAAATATGGCCTTTGAAGATATTGTTCGTAAAATATTTAAGGACATACTCGTCTTCGCTTCAATTTTCCTTATTTGTTCTTCCCGCGTTTTGTCGTTACGTCTATGACGTCACAGCAGTAAGTCCAGCAGCTGCCACGAGTTGTTAAAGTGCAGTCTAATTATAGAGCCCCGATAACACCGGCTATATTTAGACGCAAGCGACAATTCTATTAATAATTGCGACAACTTAGTTTACTTGCCGTTCCATTTATAGCACATCCTGATATCAACGAAAACAATAATAGACTAGTTTTCTGAGATTGGTTCAGAAGCTAATAATTGCTAAAGTGGTATGGCGCGTGCTACGCCAATTGTTGCGGGTTCGAAGCTCGTCCAGGTCAAGTTTGCTTGTTTGTTTGTTACTCCTTCACGCAAAAAGCGCTGAACCGATTTTCATGAAATTTGGCACACACATACCCCCTTATTAATAAACACAGAATAACTTTATCCAAGTAATAACCTAGTAATAAACTGACAACTGTCAAATTCCATATTAAAAAACTCATAAAAGTATGGAATTTGACAGATGTCAGTTTATTACAAGGTTATTACTTGGATAAAGTTATTCTGTGTTTATTATTAAGGGGTATAGACAGTAACTTGAATTAACACAGGATAGTTATCTAGAAAAAAAATATTTTCCACGGGATCTAAATTTACGCGGCTGAAACCACGAGGTGCAGCTATCTGCTTATAAAACCTATGTATCTATAATAAAAATCTTACGTCAGTCTGTAACATTTATTAAATTTATAGTGAATATTAATTAATATACTGCCCATAGTCATATTTGTCACTTATTCCTTAAGGACATAGGTTAGACATCGTGTGATAAGTCCACAAATATAAATATTATTAATTAAAAGACGTAGGACTACAGACCTTCGGTAGTTGGTTATGTTTTTTGAAGCCGTGTTTGCGAATGATTTCACAAAAGAGACCGACGCAGAATAATGTTGGTATACTATTGTTGAGTTTGTTTGTCTTTCCGAGGAGCCCTGAGATAAGCAAACTCTATGCTAATTTTTTTTTATGGCATAGGAGGGCAAACAAGCAGTCAGAGACATTTTCATGAGGCCCGCCATAGACATATACATCCGCCCATAGACATCCGCATAGAGATAAACAGATGCGTTGCCCTCGTTCCTCCTCCCCCTCCATGGGCCACCGGCTACTTACCGCACGAAACGTGACACAGCTGTCATTTCACGCCGGTCTCGTGTAAATGAGAGGTACCTCCCCGGTCGTGCCCGCCCGATCTTTAAAATCTTTCAGTGCTAGATAGCCTATTTATCGAAGAAGACTTAGCTAAGCTATATATCATCAGCCAACGACATAAAGCAGTACCTAGGGAGTTGTACCAAAACAGTTGGTGAGACTGTGATGCGCAAGTAGATTGCGATGAGATGATGATTGAGAGAAGTACTCTTACTCTCTATATAATAAAAATCATTTATTTCGGACCACATAAATCCATATTGTGTTAGTAAGAAGCTTATAACTATTATATAATACCAGATAATACTCTCGAGGCATAGAAACTGTCTGGATGTCATGTAGTTACTAAAATAAATTACTTCTTACTAAAATGTAAGGAAGACGGCAATATAGCAATATTAATATAACTATTTGACTATACTGGATGATAAGTAAGTATCCGAAATAACCGAGAATAACATTTGTCAGTAACGTAACTACAAGTCGGCAAAATGCCACGGGCCCCCAGCCGGAAGGGGCCCCCAGTCAGAGGAGTACCTCAACTAAAAAAAAAGCTCAACTCAAATTCATCGTACGGGCCCTATACTATGAATTTGCCACTGGCTAGATACCTCGATAGTTACGCCACAGTTTGTCCATAACTTAAACCTGGGTCTGTGCTTAAAATAGTCTGCTAGAGAAAATTTTATTTATATCCTATCTTTTACTGAGTCTTGCGTTCTTTGATATCCACATGAAGTACGTGGTGCTAAACAAGTCATCCATTTATAACAAGCGAATTAGCTGGCATTTTGCGAAACTGGTTAATAGAAGAATATAATAGTGGTTTTCCCAGTAACATGTTTTAGTCACGTAGGTACTGGAATAACTAGTACCTAAGTATAGCTGAAATGGTTTTATCCAGAACCATATTAGGAAAATACCACGTCAAGGAAAGTAAAGTAATAACAAACATACAATTTCGCATTTATAATATTCGCAGGATATGACCATACACATGTCAATAGTTCTGACACCATTTAATGTCGTAATCTTAAGCAGGCATGCGTCGAAAATGTGAATTTAAATAATACATATTCGAATTTCGCACACTTACGGCAAATCCCCAAACCTCAAAAGCGAAGAACGAAAAAAAAAACAATTGCATAGCAACAGTCTGGCGACACAAACGAAAATAAAGTGGCGGAGAAAATGCGAATTCTAAATATAAACGGTAACATTCCGAAGTGAACAGGAGACATCGTAAAAAGCTCCAAGTTAGCGGTACCTTGCCATTCGACGAAACGAATACGATATTTAATGTATGTCTCGTTGCTCTAACGGTAACCAGTCACATGTCGTAAGGTCTTATATCCCGACACCCGATCAGTTCAGGACGTGGCGTGGAATAATATGAGGTGACCTGCTCCATAAGAAACGAATTACTTTTTCTTGTCGAGAATTTACCGGCCTTACGTTGCTGCAGCGCCGGGTCAGGTAGGGGCTTAGGGGGGGCTTCAGCCTCGAGCCCCCTAAGGCTTAAGGACCTTAACATCATTTATGTACCCATAAAAGGGATTCTCTTCAACTACAAGGTCTGCAAGTCCCGGGTTCAGCCAGAGCTTAACGTCAAGTGTTGGCGATATTTTCAATTCGCTTCAGAATTATTTTTGTCCCTAAGTTTACTCCTTAAGTCCGTCCACAAAAATAGTTGACTTCAAGTCTAATACTCTAGTTTTGCCTTTGATGTCTTTCTGTTGTATTTAGCGTGTGTGCACAATAATATAGCATTAGCGATATGTCGATTATTTAGATCGGTCACCCTGAGAAATATTCTGACTTTCTAATAAACTTCTTTTTATAATGGCAAATGGTGACAAAAATTTAAATTGTCTAAATTCCCTATCTTCCCTGCAGAGCACCGCTCCAAGGGCGGCAAGCATGTCCGGGCGGTGTTAGGGCAGGCGGCGGCGCATTATTCATTAATGATCTCCGCATCACCTACAAGAATCCCAAATTTGGCGAGGCTCTTCAGAAGAGGAAGTCAGACCCCTCTGGGGCTGTACGCTAGTCTGGTCACCATAAATAAGGACCCGGTTTGACCAAGTTCGTTCCCAAGTTGGGGTGGACACTCGATTATCTACATAACATCCCGGTTTATCTCACGAGAGGTATGTTTCGTAAATTATTTACTCTCGTAATAAAATCCTTCTTCATGATCTATCTGCCT
Source organism: Calycopis cecrops (assembly GCA_001625245.1). NCBI lineage: Eukaryota > Metazoa > Arthropoda > Insecta > Lepidoptera > Lycaenidae > Calycopis > Calycopis cecrops. The sequence goes on from LUGF01024522.1 coordinate 256,865, forward strand.
AAGAACATTTTATCGTAGTGGTCCATAAACATGCTCACTCGTAGAGACTATAAATACCGAGATGAGCAGCCGTTCTTCACTATCACATAAACTATTCGAATTTCATAACCACACGCTAACTTCGCACTGTGAGTATGTTGGACTGCCTCGTGGTCTAGTGGTAAGCGTGTTCAACCACAGACGTGAGGTCCCGAGTCGGAGCAAAAATTGTTATTAGGATTTTTCAATTTCTAATAACAGTCCGGAGTCAGAATGTTGGCGGTGTTAACACCCCCGTGCCTCGGAGAGCACGTTAAGCCGTCGATCCTGCGCCTGATTTCTCTCTGGTCGTGTCGGACTACCATCGATCCCATCAGAATATGAGAATGAGGGAATAGAGAGTGCACTTGTGCACTATGATATGTCCTGCGCAGATGGCACGTCAATAATGACGGCCACCGTAGCCGAAATCGGCTAGGTTGACATTATTTTTTGTGTTAGAGACTTCACCACATATCGTATCGGAGCCGTCGCGTGCTCTGTAAAGAGGTGAACAAGCGGAACCTTTGAGTCGCGGCTCCGCACGACCGAGATTTGAGATACGATACGGAGCTGCAGCTGCACAGCGAGCACGAATATCAGATTAGCCAAGCGAGGGCGCATCACACCGGACGCGTCTGCGATCCTTAAGATTCAGACATTTGTTCCTTTGTACAAAGTTTGCAAGGTCTAAAATAAGGTCAGATAGTAGATTTTATTAAAAAAATTTTGAGCTTCTACCACAGATTTCTAAATAACCTTTACGTCTTATTATTATTATTGTATGGGTTGCTTTCAAATTTAACGGGATGAATAGTTTCTGAGTGACTTTTGTCACCCATCTAGGTGACCGAGTTTCGGTCACACCTTCTAGGAATTTTCTCCAGTATAAAGCGAAGCTCGGTCATCCAATAAAAATAAATAAATTAAAAAATGCCTTTATTAGTGTAAAAATTAATTTCATAAGTTTGTGCTTGTGGGTGTTCGTGAGCATGTGCGTGTGTGCGTGCGTGAGTGCGTGAGTGCGTAATAATAGTATAAATCTCAGAGATGATTTAAAAATATTAATTTGAGCAACTATTTATGTTCTTTCATTTCGTACAATTGATTTAGGCAATCTCATCGAACCATTATCTTATCTTGGCTGTTTTTATTAAAATGTTAAAACAGGCCTTGAAGTACCAGAATAACATGAATGGTGCACATATTATATGGTTACGTACCAGTGGATATCGTAGCCACAGAGGATATCTTGTACCTAACACATCTCGTAGTTAGTTAGGCGATGCCTCGACACCTTTCCCACTATGTGGTTGTACAACATTTGTTGACTCACTCCAACCTTGGTGGACCCAACAGGGTCATCCCAGCGGGAGGCCAGGTCGTTATTTGTGGGCACAAGCAGATTAACTTTATTTCACTATGTATTCTTTTATTTAAGGATATAACAAAGTTACTATGTAACTATATAACAAACCTACTAGTCGTATTTCATTTTGTTATGTCTTTAGCCGATCCATGTAACGTTTCAGACGTCATCTTTAAATCTATAAGTCGTCTGTAAGAATATACTATTTAATATTATAAAGATATAATTAAGCTAGATGCCAATCCACTGTTCCTCAAGCCATTAGCCACCAGTCTGAATAACAATGGCTATTAAACATTACAAGAACAGAATCGCAGTCCGTCTGAAGCGTCTCTAAGCGACGTCGTCGGCACATTAAAAATTCTGCTCATTCTAATATTCCTCGACATACCTCTGGTGAAAAGTTTAGAGAAACTGCAAATCCTAATGCCTATGACCCGTTCTTTGTGTGTTGTATTTTTAGTTTTAACAGGCTTAGAATGAGTGAAATTACTCTTGTATGTGTAATTATCTACTATTGTAATTTGAAATTATTCATTCGTTAAAATAAATTATTAACAAATATGCAATCATAATTCCATCCTACTACCATTACAAATACCGAGGTTTGTTATTCTTTCACAAATTAACTATAGAACAGATCGCCGACAATTTAACAAAAATGTCGATTACAATCTGAAAAAAACAAAGAATAAAAATACTTGGGTTCCCTCCTTGGGATGGATTTCACGTGCATGAAATCGTGGGGCAGTGCTAGTTATTATATTAAAGATGATGTGTGAGGGAGGTGTATGTATCGTTGATTCAAAGCCTTAAGTAATGAAACGAAATACTTATTTAGTTCATATATATTTCGGACAATATACAGTATGGAGAGATACTATGGAGAGAGGAGGAGGTAAAGGCGGACAACGCATCTATAGTCTCTATGCGGATAGCTACGGCTAATAAATGGCTCCGATCTCTCGTTTGTCCCCTTAGGCTATGAAAAAAGAAAAAGTATTTACCTACAAAGATTTTACTTACGCGTGTGGTTTGGCTAGTGCTAATCGCGATCCGCCTCAGGTTACAAGAAAGCTTTCAAGCGTTTTCAATGCCACTGATCTGCAGCCAGTCTGGTCGCCGAGTCACTTATTACGACTAACATCAGCATTTTTTTCCAGTTTCCTCTTTCTAACAAAGACAGTATCTACTTATACCTACGTGGTAATGGACTGTGGTTATTCTGCCGCGTTTAGTCATATTGTGGCAAAGGACATCATTCAAGCTTCATACATTTTTGGGCCTTTTCCCAAAGTGCCGGCCAAAGAAATATTTGACTTTAAAATGTTAGAACTCGCCATTACTAGCAACTTTTATTATGGCATAAAAGCTGGAAATTCATTATCTGACTTGTTATGAGGGTCCAAAAGCTCGTATTTTATATAGATATTACGGTACATCGTCGATAAGTAAAAATCGGTACAATGTCGATAGGTAAAAAATGATGCTACACATTATTCTAATACAGAATATTCTTATTGGAGTAATTACTGTTATCTTATTAGTTATTATTATTATTATTACAATACAGGATTAAAAAATCACAGAATTAAGATTCAGTTCTTTTATTAAAACGACTTAACAAACAATTTTTAAACTTCTTCTATTCTAACAATAATGTCCTCTAAACCTTATGCCGGAGGTGTTATACACATCATCTTCATCTAAATCTTCTTCTGATGTTTCTTCAACAAATTCCTCAGAACTGTTATCGAATAAAATATTTTCTTCATCACTATCACTACTGCTCATTTTCCTTTTCTTTGCTC
>LUGF01024529.1:29965-44117 GCA_001625245.1 Calycopis cecrops
AGGCTATACAGATGCGCTGCCCTCTTTTCTCCTCCCACCTCCATGGGCCACCGGCTACTTACACACCGCACGAAACGCGACAGCACAGCTGTCACTTTACGCCGGTCTCGTGTAAGCTTATAAAATCTGTTTCCTTATAAAATAAAAATAAAAATTAATAAAAATAACTCACAACTCTGGGCAGGATTCGAACTGGCGTACTACCCACTACAGTAGTGGCAGGCTACAAGGTCTCATTTCACAATACAAGTACCGTTGGCAGCGCGGCGTCCCGTTCGGTTCGACAAAGGGCCGATTTGTACTTGTATCTGCGGTCGTGATTTCCCCCGCTTATCTCGCACGGCTAGACAGAGATTCTGGCGATGTGCTTTTTATGGAGGTTCTGTAAACAATCTAAAATGCTTAAAGCCAAACTTCACATTTTAACATCATTGAAAACTTAGTTTATTTGTTATAACCAACGATGCATATGCCAGAAATATTTAACCTAATATATAAAAAGCTATGTAACTCATTTTAAGTGAATGTATATTCTTCTGAGTAAAGTTCTTTAAGCTTATAATTTTACACAACAAAGATAGCAAAGATTAAAACGCGGCTGTAATGTTAGTCGCATCATAAACGTAAATGTGAAAACACGTGAGCCAAGTTCAATTCCAATAACATGAGTACTTTTCATCGACTTCGGCGACAAATTAATTGAGGTTTGATGAGATTGACTTCTTTTTGGAACTACACAGACTTTAGCATAACCAAAGAAGAGTGTAGTTCGAAATGGAAGTCCAAGTCTATTGTTACCGACACATACCCCTATCTAATGAACGTGTTGCCGCTTCTAATGGTAAGTGTTTGCTATCACAAACAGCAGGAAACACGATAGCATAACTTCACGGCTGCGCTGATACTAATAGAGCAAATCAACTGATACTATTGGAGCAAATTCTTGGTCGTGCCGTTGTGATTCAACGACAATGAAGCAAGGCATAATAAAGCTAAGGATGAATTTTGTTTTAAATTAAATCCCACGACAGTGGGACTCTAGCGAAACTTTCGCGTCTATTTAATGATATCGAAACCTGTGAAACTGTTTAATGTTAAAGAATATGTAATAACTCTCTTATTAATAAACATAGAATAACTTTATCCAAGTAATAACCTAGTAGTAAACTGACATCTGTCAAATTCCATATTAAAAAAACAGATAAAAAGTATGGAATTTGACAGATGTCAGTTTATTACCAGATTATTATTGGATAAAGTTATTCTATGTTTACTAATAAGGGGGTTATAGTTCAGCTGACAGTATGTCGTCACAGGGTGAAAAATCGGCTGACGTCATCATTCATACTTGCCATATGATCAAGATACAAGGAATCAAACGATTTAAACATTCAAACGCTGCTGCTAGCCCCGCTTCCATTTGGGGTCTGATCTACAAACATTTCGCCGTTCCCAGAAGCGGTCACGAAGAGCATTTGAATTTTAAAAGCTGGCCCTGACCTCCAGCCATTTGATATGCACGTAACTTTATACAGCGTAGCTTCTAGGAAAACTTTATTACGTCTTCAGTGTTATAGACAATTTGAAACTACATAGCTGTCACACGCTTTCTAAATTTTTGTAATGTTTTCGTATTGATCAAAAGTCCCCCGCTGGGTGGGAGCTGTATTCTTTTACAAGTACATCGCCTAAAACTTACAGATTGGAGATGGAATGCCCGCTGTCTTATGGCGATGGTTTTAGTACTTTCTACTTTTATCTTTGACTAGATCACCCGAGTCCTTTGTAGGGCGTCAAAAATAAAAAAAATTCAATCGTAATAAAATATGGCCTTCTTAGTAATCTAGCTTCATCTTCTCGTTTTAGAGCCTAGACGAAACAAACAAACATAAAAATATTTTATGTTTGTTTGTTGGATTCTATAGAGGTTTATTTAATTATCTTTTTTTTTACGGAAGCAGTTTAGAACTTTGACGAAAATATCTTACTAATATTATAAATGCGAAAGTTTACGTTTCTTTGTTCACTTCACTCAAAAACGGCTGAACCGATTTTCGTGAAATTTGGCACACACATAGAGAGTAACTTGGATTAATACTTAAACGTTACGCAATAATACGTTTTTATCCCCAAAAAATGTTCCTATGGGATGGCATGGTATGATTTTCTATTTTCCACGGGATCGAAATTTACGCGGGTGAAACCGCGGGGAGCAGCTAGTACTTAATATTGCTCTACTGTAAGGTGCAAGTATTTATTGGTCTGGTGGACAAGGTCACTGTCGTGGATGTACCTGATCCTGCGTGCAAGGGTTCTTTAGGCGATAAACAGATTAAAAGACACGAATAATTGCCCGTATGAGGTAAAGCTACATTACATCCAAATTGGGCACGACCGGGGAAGAACCTCTCGATCACTCGACACCGGCGCAAAGTGACAGCCGTGCTTTCCGAAGGAGAAAGGCGAGCAAAGCGTTTGCTAACCTCTATATGGATGGATGTAGGCGTTGGTATCAAAATACTATACTATAAACGAAAAAAGATGGTAATGATTTATATTTGCACTAGCTATTTATCCATGGCTTCGCTCGCTTCCGTATTTTTTAGGGTTCCGTATCTCAAGGAGATAAAACGCTTTGTTGTCCGCCTGTCTGTACGTCTGTCAAGACCTTTTTCTCTAAAACGCGTGAAGAGATTAAGCTGAAGTTGTCAAATACGGAGGTCAGTTGCGTCTTGACGCCTTGAAAAAATCACACTTCTAAGTTAACGCAATAAAAAGCTATAGCCCAAATGCTATAGCTATGCACAAATTTTGTATGAAAACGCAATTTTTCGTAAACCTATAGGGTACTTCCCGTTGAGCTAGAATTCTGAAATTTGGCAAGAAGTAAGACCTTACAGTATATATATATATCTAAAAATTGGTAAATAAAATTTATATCACTGGAAAAATTATTACCAACTTATGCATGTAGTTCGTTTTATACTAAATGTATGCAAGCACCCGCATATATAAGTTTGTCAACTTGTCGCAGGGAAATGTAATTTTCTCAACGTCTATTACTTTTGCTCATACCTGCCGTTCCTACGGAACCCTCGGTGTGCGAGTCCGACTCGCACTTGGCCTGGTTTTTTTTATAAAGTATCCTATGTTATACCTCTAAGAATATAAGTGTACAAAGTTTCATGATTATAACACGAGCAACTTGAGCTCTGGGCCGATGACGTAATAGCCATTGTATTGGGCGTAAATAAATGTAAAAAAAAACGTGATAGTTTATTGAGTTTAAAATTAATGTTATTTAGTATTTAATGCCGCTGTTATGAATGTGCAGTTTTTTTATATTTATATTTCATTTGAAATATTGCATTCTCGCGGTCGCATTTCTGCGGAGTCTCAAGTTAAGTTGCGAGAGTAGTAGTTAAGTTCGCTTCGGCGTGAAACCGTAACAAACAAACATACATTAACATTTATGATTTAGTAGCGCTGTTGTCCGAGTAAGCGCTGTCCAAAGAGTGTCTATCTAACAGTATCGAACGAAGGCTAGGTTGTTATATAATTATATTAAACATAGCAGCAAATTACGGAATGGAAAATTACACGGAGCAATGCACTGTGTTTATATTCTAAATCGTATATGGCTGTGTGATGAGTAGCTGATCATTGTTATTAAATGAATATACTAAGATACAGGTCATAGGATGTAGTAGGTACCTAACAACAAATTAGCTTGTATACCGTTGAAAATTTTTTTTAAGTAAGAGGTAGTGCCACACTGCATGCTTGCATGCAGTCGAATTGGGCCGGCACGACCGGGGAGGTACCTCTCGCTTACACGAGACCGGCGTAAAGTGACAGCTGTGCTGTCGCGTTTCGTGCGGTGTGTAAGTAGCCGGTGGCCCATGGAGGTGGGAGGAGAAAGGAGGGCAGCGCATCTGTATAGCCTCTATGCGGATGTTTGTGGGCGTCGGTAGTCATGAAAATGCCTCCGACTGCTCGTTTGCCCTCCTATACCATAAAAAAAAAAAAAAAAAATGAAATGAAATATAAATGTTTTTACTCAAAATATTAATATAAAAATGACTTTTTGAACGTCAAAAATTACATCTCATACCGGACCTACTCTAGCCCTGTTCTGAGAGGAAGTGGCGAAACAAAATCGCCGAGCCTCATGAGTTGAAAAAGTGTCTAGAAATATACAAATACATTCTTAAAGTGTAAATAATTTATCATTTTACAATAAATATTTTATATTTTATAGTTCATTCAAGAAGGTATTCCAACAGTGGATTAAAAATACAGATGATGTTATTAATTCACTCGCTTTCTAATTTTTAATAAAGTTATTATATTGATCGTTTAATGTAATAGTTATTTTACATATTTCCGATGAAAGGATTGAAAAATGAGCTTGCCGACCACCTACTGTGTAGCGTAGTCACAGTATAAAGATGCATAATATGTATGTACCGTGGTACAGTCGTGACTATTTAGTGGGAAGCATGTCCTACCTAAAATCCTGCCCTAAACCAGAAAACAGAAAAGTCTTCATCAGTCCGACGAACAGTGCTGGTAGTGTTGAACTATGCTACCGACTTGTAAGAGGTCCCTTCGAAAAAAAAAAACCTAAAATCATGAGGTCCCTGAACCTCATGATTTTAGGTTTTTTTTTTCGAGACCCGGGTTGAATCAAATATTGTTATTGGCAATTTTCAATTTCTAATAAACAGCTCAAAGTTGGTGGTGTTACACCCCCGTGCTTCAGAGAGCAGGACAAGCTGTCAGTCCTGCGCCTGATATCTCTCCGATCGCTTCGGCTTAGCCTCATCGAAGAGAATGAGGGGATACTGAATATACAGGGTTAGTTTTTGGTCACCGGCCAAATTTTCAGGTTTACTTCAGAATCAAATAATACATTCCATTAAGGAATTAAAAAATATATACGAAAACTTTGTCCTGTGATAAACATTTCTACCGACGCGACGCCGGACGCGAGGCTCGCGAGTCGCGAAGGACCTGACTTTAAAATTGATACACTTCTTGTGTAAACAACGATCGATGTATTTTAAAGCACTATTTCGAATTGACTTTTCTTTAACAAAATTTTACAATTAGACGATAACATTTAAAACAAATTATTGGGTTGACTTTCAGTTCCTTATTTTCAAATTTGGCCGGTGACCACAAACTAACCTTGTACAGTGCATCTACCCGTATTCTGTGCAGGTGGTCTAGTGTCTATAAATATGACCTCTTTAGCCAAAGACTCTTTAATACAATAACAGTGATAACTGATAGATGAATCATAATTTAAGTTTACCTACTGATAATAGTTTCATTCATACATTAAAGTTTAGTTATATAGCACTCATAAATTAAAGTCTAGCGATTGACGACCAATACATGAAGTGTAATGTTATTCGACTCATACATACCTAAAGGTCTTGTGATGGAGGATTTCTAAATGTAAGCGATAGATGACTCATAAATTTAAGTCTAACGATCTAAGATGACTTATAAATAAAGCCTAGCGATAGACGACTCATAAATTTAAGTCTAGCGATCTAAGATGACTTATAAATTAAGCCTAGCGATGACTCATAAATTAAGTCTAGCGATAGACTACTAATATATTGAACTCTTATAATAGCCGATTAATAAATTGAAGTATAGTGTATAGAAAACTTATAAATTCATGTTTAGTGACAGACGTAAAATGTGCAATGACAGTCAACGCATAAAAACTGTGTTGAAGCAGCGCCGGGTCCAGACGGGGGCTTAGGGGGGCTGCAGCCCATGGCCCCGGAACGCTTAAGGGCCTTAATATTATTTTTGTACCCATTAAAGGGCCCTCCAGAGGCTAACCCGACGCTGGTTGAAGGACAATTAAATGTACCTAAATAACAATTGAGAGTCTTAAGGGTTCGCGGATGGGATTACTTTATCCAGTTCCATTCTGTGACAGATCTGTTCATCCCAACATTACTCAGATGCGCAGCGCGTCGCGTATGTAGCTCGAAACCATAATACATCTACAAGAACAATTTCATTTTCAATCTGCACTGGTGTCTATTTTTACCCCGCGTATGTATGTAATGTATGTTATTATGCAGGATAATAGCGGACGGGTAAAAAATCTAGACCACAGTAGGTACGTGGGCGGCCATTATTGAAGACCCAATAAAAAGTAACTACGAGATGCCGTCTGGCAATTATTGCGGGGCGTCGATCTGTGAGTTGCGTTGTCATTTCGATCTGTTTTGGGGTTCCGCAAATGTATTAAGTAAGTAAGTGAAGTAACAGACGAGGGATTTTTGTCCAAAAATATATTTTACTAGCTGTGCCCCGCGGTTTCAATCGCGAAATTCATATAAACTTCAACACCCTATTTCACCGCCTTAGGGGTTGAATTTCTAAAAATCCTTTCTTAGCGGACGCCTACGTCGTAACATCTACTTGGATGCCAAATTTCAACTTGATCCGTCCACTGGTTTGGGCTGTGCGTTGGTAGCGGGCTATGTCACGTTTGAGTATATAGATTTTTATTTAATTCTATTACTTAAAAAAAATTACATAGGTACAACAAAGTTGAGATTACAATAGTTTAAGAAGGCCAATTATAAGTTTTCGCAGGTAAGAAAGTGATTAGATATATGTACTAAAATAGGCAGTCGTGAGATTGAACATGTAATGCAATGCAAAGTAAGGGTCAATTCACACCAAAAGCCCGGCGAAGCGCAGCGAAGCGAAGCGCAGTTTATGTGTCATATAAATTTCAAGTTTATAATAATTACTATAATACTTATTATCGCATCAGAAACTCGAACGAGACACGCGGATTCCCGCGACTGCGCGAGAAGTCACTGGAATCCGCGCGGAAGTCACGAGAATTCGATAATAAGTACTACAGTAATGAAAATAAAGTTTAAATTTATATGACTGCGCTTCGCCGCGCTTTTGGTGTGAATTGACCCTTACGCGTACTTTTAATCCCTCGTTTGCGTTACCCGATACAGTTGTAAGCGATCTATTTTAGCAGACAAAAAGTCCGCGGACAAAAATCCCTCGTCTGCACAGGCCTTAAAAGGTAGTAATTTTGGCGTACGGTAAATGTTTGTTGATAGAACTTTACAACGCCTCAAAATGGCCCATGAAGGTGGGAGGAGGAAGGTGCGCTACGAACCTGCATAAAATCTATACGGATACCTATAGCGATGTGTGCGTCGGCTAGGCACGAAAATGCCTCCAACTACTCGTTTGCCCCCTTTTTATATATAGGTATAATAGTACCATAGAAATAAGTTACACCGATGTACCTGCGCAGAATACATTTTTTTTGGAAAGGCGCGAAAATATTTCAGCCAATCAATCACCAGGCAAAATTTTTGCACGGGAAATATCTCATTCGCCATTGGTCAAACAAGAGCCGGCTGTATTGGCATTCGTCAGTTGCTTAGCCGAACGTCAGCTGTCATAGGCTCTCATTTATACACACGTCAAAAGTCATGCAGCACAGATATCGCGAGCGAGATGGCACAAGCTCACGTATTGTTATATTTTAAGCCTTATGAGTTGAACAATAAGGTTTTTATTGAATTGGTGTTATAAATCCGACTAGATCGGCCTATGTTGCGCTCTTCTGCGTCAACGATGAAAGCCGATGTAACTTATTTTCGTGGTCGAATTATAATTGATGAGTGCGCCCTGCACTCGGCGCAGTAGCATGCAGCAAGTGGTATGGTCGTTTTAACATTCTTCGAAGCGATGTACTTTTATATAGAAAATTGTAGAAGGATCCAGCAGCCGATTTTGCGGGCTCGATTTGGTAGCAGCAAGAGCTATCAAGACTATCGGCGCGCTTACACACCACACGAAACACGACAGCACAGCTGTCACTTTACTCAGGTACCGTGTAAGAGGTACCTCTCAGCCGGCCTAATTCGGCTGTACTCATCAATTGCTTTACATTTAAAGCCTCAGCCAGACTTACGAAATGATGCGGAACTCTGACTTAGTTCGCGTGGGTGTGGTGTTAGCATAATATCAGCATACATCATCTATTGAATTAATATAATCTGTGCTCCGTGGGAAATGCGGAGAGATCGAACCGATTCATTTGGATCTCGTTGCAATCCGACGCAAAGCGGTATTATTGTAATGAGTTTTGTAATAGTACGGCACGACCGGGGAAGTAACATTCCCTTATCCCTCTCGTACATTTGACGGTATAGGGTAATATTAATAATATCGTCCTAGCCGATATCGGCTACGGCAGCCATCTATACAGGGTTATTTTTTGGTTCAGAATCAATAATACATTCGATTTATGAAAAATATATAAAATTTTTTAAGTAGATACAATTACTTTATACCATGTTATAAAACATATTTCTTGGTCACCACGTGCATCACACTCGCGACTCACGGTAGGCGGACGTCACTGACCTTGAAGTCGATACATTTCGTGTAAGAACAACAATTCGATGTATTTTAAGGACCATTTCAAATCGATTTTTATTTAATAAAATATTACAATTAGACGATAAAATTTAAAACACACTCTTGGAATGATGTCTACTTACTTATTTTAAAATTTGGCCGGTGACCAAACAATAACCCTGTATGTAGCCATCTGCGCAGGACATATTATAGTGCACAAGTGTGCGCGCAAACACAAGTGCACTTTCTCTTCCCTCATTCTCATATTCCGATGGGACGGCCGCGGCAGTCCGACACGACCGGAGAGAAATCATGGACAGGATCGACGGCTTAACGTGCTCTCCGAGGCACGGGGATGTAACACCGCCAACTTCCTGACTCCGGACTGTTATTAGAAAATTTTAAAATTCCGTTAGAGGGTAGAAAAGGGTTGGTCCCCCCGTCGCAAATCTAGTCTCGTCGTCCGACAACGACCTTTTGGGCTTCTCTTCGTTCTACCACATTTGTCATATAGGGAACAAGCTTCTAGACTGCCACGCTAACTAGTGACTGAAATGCGAACCGATTGTTTTTTGTAGCATAGGAGGCAAACGAGCAGTTAGGTCACCTGATGTAAAGTGAACACCAACGCCCACAGACATCCGTAACACCAGAGGTCTAACAGATGCGTTGCCGACCTTTGAGGAAAGAATAAGCTCTTTTCTTGAAGATCCCAAGGTCGTATCGGTCCGGAAATACCGAGGGGGGCAGCTGATTCCATATTGAAATGGTGCGTGGGATAAAATTACGCTTATAGCGCACAGTAGTAGACTTCGGGGGATCTAGGTGGTGACGGTATGATATGACATATGGCAACTTGTCATTGTCATTGTCTTTGCACACACAGTGTGTTTTGCTAGCACTTGATTCCTAAAATGATCACTAGAGCGGCGAATGTGCTGCCTCTATGTTTCGTGCACGGTCCCTATTGGGCCCATAATAGCATGTATTGTCTGCAACAGACGCTGTACTCACAGACTACAACCATCTTTCACGCTAATTAGTTCTGTCCTACACTAGATCATTAACACATTTATCTCGGCCGTAAATAAAGCGATGCTATCGGGCTTAATTGCATCCGCCTAGCGACCTTCTGTTCAGGACTCACGAGTGAGGCAATGAGTGCACGAATTGGACCGGCACGACCGGGCCTGTCGCTTTTACACGGCCGTAAAGTGACAGCTGTAGAGTTTGATTGTGGGTTTTGTGGCCCATTGGGGGATTGGAAGGAGGGAGTCTACGTATGTACAATCATTTATTTATTTATTTATTTATTTAACTATGGAACACCAACAGCACACACATTACTACAAAATTGGGTTTAACATTATTTTGGTATATTCTGATGCGTGTGCCAATAACTGGCGTACACGTCATTTACAATAATCGTTATTTAGTTGCATGCGATCTAAATCATAATCATGCTGTTTATCTGCATTATTATCTGCATAACTCATTAAAAAACCTTAGAATAATCAGTTGTTCTCCTAAAGGTTCCTCTACTAAGGTCCTAAAAGGTTGATCTACTAAAAGGCGAGCAGTCACATCATCATGGTATGGGAAGTAACCAGATAATCTATTGAAGATATAACACCATGGAGAATAAAGTATCCCTGTCACACTCCTAAAATATCTATTTTGTAATTGTTAAATCGTGGGAAAGTGGTAACCAAAATTTGGCATTGAAGTCCCGCTGAGTATGTTTCGCCGGTTCAAGTCAAATCAAGGATAGGGATGAACGCGCCAAAATAAGATTTATATGAATACTATAGACATATTTCCTCGCTCACATTTTTTTTTTTTTTTAGATAGAAACTATGCAGAGACAGAAGGTCAGTGCAGCTTCATCGATATGAGAAGCGAACTCGCTGGGCAGCTCTAGCCTCTGTATTTGTGGTCGATAGGGGGACAGACCCCCCTTCTTTCCCAGACTAATGGGAGAAGGCAAACCGGACTATTGCGACTAATAGGTTATGCTATTATTATCATAATGGAACTAACGGAGGGGAGCAGCTCGCGCGCGGCAGCTGAAAAATGGCCGACACGGGTCATGAGCTGGAAGAGCTCTATGAGCTATCTTGACTGGACGCTCACATTATCATGTAGATACGACTCTAGGTAATTGTTATTTTAGCGAAAACAGGGAATTCGGTACAATATGTAATAAAAGCGTGGACAGCCGGCTAAATGCCATGGAACCTGGCCGCAAAGAGTATTCATTGGATAGTTCATGTCGGGAGTACTAATATTAAAAATGCGAAAGTTTGTATGTTTGTTTATTTGTTTGTTACTTTTTCTCGCAAAAACTGCTGAACCGATTTTCATGAAATTTGGCACACACATAGAGGGTAACTTGGATTACCACATAGGACAGTTTTTATCCCGAAAATATGTTTCTATAGGATGCCATGGGATGATTTTCCACGGGATCGAAATTTACGCGAGTGAAACCGCGGGGCGCGGCTAGTTTGATCATTATATGCAGTTATAAATATCAAAAATGTTACGTGGTGTAAAAAAATCAGTAAGAAAATATGTTTCCCCTGGGCCCTAACTAAAATGAAAAATTTAAATCACTTCTATGTAGCATAAAAAAAAGCAAATTCTTCTTTTATTAAATAAATTAGCTAAAATATACCACAAATACTCATTGTGTCCGAAATAAACAAAGTAAGCCTTATAAACTTTATAAAGAAATAAAAGTAAGTATCCGATCATTACAAAACAAATTTAAAAAAGGAACAAGATGAAAAGAAATATAAATTCACTGTAGCGAGCCATGTTTTTTTAATTGGACACGTCAGTGTTATAAGGCGAGCCGAGAAATCGGACGCATACAGCCGTCGACAGATTTTGCCAATCTGTAAAACATAATATTCAAAGCCGGGCAATAGCCGTATATGGAATCCCGTTAAGCAAGATGTTAGGAACACGCTCCTATAAATTGTCAGAGCATTATAGCATCTTACACTAATGGTCCATAACCACACCTCGAACTGGTGAACAAACGACCTCGACCGGTGTTAGTGGCCCATCGCCATAGCGCGCGCACATCCGCATACATTGACATAATCGTGATACTTTACAATCGCCATAGCCGTGAAAAATTATAATTGCAATAACACGATTCCAATTTTAGTGGACAATGGATTCAGGTTTCGCAAAAGCATGACATATTTGGTATTTCCAATATTTTATAACAGAGATATTCAAATTCGGCCATTGTTATATTTTTTAGATGTCAAAATGTTTGGGGTCTTTCGCAAAAAAAGTGTAATTTCACCTGATCTAAACTCTATCCCTATTTCAATCCGATGTATAGTTTAAAAGACCATAATGTGGTATTAATAAATTTCTACAGCATTTTTTCTGTAGAGGCCAAACTATAATAATGTTGTTAGTTATTTATTTACTTTTAATTCTGTATGAAATGCGCCCATATTCTCATTAACCTGCAAAGGTTTTAATCAAAAATAAACTGTTCGCTGGATTTTGTCAAAAACTTATTAGAAAGGCGGGTATTTATTTTATGTATAAATAAATATATATTGTAAGCATCATATTTATCACATTATTTAATATTTAAAAGCTTTATATTTTTTAATAAACAATTTTAACTTTTTGTCGGGCGGTTTCATAATTCACCTGGCAGGAATTAAAAATGTATCGCAGAGTGCACCATATTAGCAGTGTGGACCCCGCGCATCTCCATACGATCGTAGTCAGTATGCTTCTAATGTTAGAGTGATATGCACGCGTCAAAAGTTTACAGTTTTGAAATTACTGGAATTCGACGAAATTGTAAGAAGTAAGTTCTCTTTGTTCTGGTCAAATTTTCTGGAAAGTATTAGGTGTAAATTCAATCGTTAAATATTTGTTATATGTATATGTATGTTCTGAATGAAGCCGTAAATACGAAATTAGCTGTAAATCGAAGGTTTTATTAAAACTTTGATTCTAATTCCAAAACCTCATTAACCTGGTTATAATTGACCTGTATTATATGGTCAGGTGAATGAGGTAATGTTCAGGTTATTGAGATTTGTAGTATTTTGCATCTAAGATACGTTATTGTATATTTAATAAATAATAAATGTTAAAAAAATAACAGGTAAAATGGGGCGGTCAAAATCTTCAAAATTAAATTGTGAAGAAAAACTAAAAATAAAACGACTAAATGAAAAAGAAAGATACCAAAGAATAAAGAATAATCCTGCACTTTATGCTCAATATGAAGAAAAAAATAAAGCAAAATACCGGAAGAGAGTAGAAGAGAAAAAAGTGATTCCTATAAATGAAATGACTCCACGTCAGCAAAGGATACAGAGAAAAAAGGAGGAGGGTGGAGGGTAATCTTTAAAAAATATTATAATAGAAAAAAGGCTGAAAAGAATAATTTGAAATTGTTTATGGAATGCAATAGTCCGCCTCAAAGTGGTTCAGAAAATTCAATTCAATGCGTAGATGACGTCAGAGAATTTTTAAGGACATCACGTCTTGCATCTATAGAAATGGCTATTCCTTCAAGCTCACGTGAACCTTCACCAACATTTAGTCCTTCCACTTCACCAACTTCTCCATATTCCAGTGGAAGGAATACTCCAGAACTCGCCTAAGAAAGTTAAGATATAGGAAAGACAAACATAATACATATAAACATATAGAATTTCTTAAATCACAACTACTCTAGATAATGTAAAAAAAATTAACGAGTATAAAAAGCAAATAATACAACTTAAAGGTCCTAAAAATAAGACCATATGTAATATTGATATTCACGAAAGGAAACTTACTGAAGGTTTTTTGGAGAATTTTAAAGGTCTTAAAACGCATGCAGCAAAAAAAACTTATCAGATGCACTAGAGGAACATGTAAAACTACCCTTAAAGGCTTAGAAATCAATGGGACAGTTACGCGTTATACTTCGAAATAGAACACACAGGAAAAATACAATAAAAAAAACTAAATATGATATAAAAACATTTTTCAAAGATGATGAAAATAGCTGTATTGCTCCTGGAATAAAAGAATACATTAACTACCCGAAACTATTCACTACTTGGAAGCCTAGGCCTTGGAAGACGCCTTCAAGCTCCTGGAATGGAAAAGACTAGGCATCAATATTAATGGCGAGTACATCACTCACCTTCGATTTGCCGACCATATTGTGGTCCTGGCGGAGACAATGGAAGACCTAGGTATAATGCTCTCTAACCTCAACGAAGTTTCCCAACAAGTGGGTCTTAAAATGAATATGGACAAAACAAAAATCATGGCTAATGTCCATGTTGTACCCATCGAAATATCTGTTGGAAACTCCGTTCTCGAAGTTGTTGACGAATATATCTACCTTGGACAAGTAGTCCGGCTAGGTAGGTCCAACTTTGAGAAAGAGGTTAATCGACGAATCCAACTCGGCTGGGCAGCGTTCGGGAAACTACGCAGCGTATTCTCGTCCAAAATACCTCAGTGCTTAAAGTCAAAGGTCTATAACCAATGATTGTTGCCAGTGATGATATACGGTACAGAGGCGTGGTCCTTAACCATGGGCCTCATAGGAAAGTTCAAGGTCGCTCAACGAGCTATGGAGAGGGCGATGCTCGGCATTTCTCTGCGTGATCGAATCAGAAATGAGGAGATCCGCAGACGAACTAAAGTCGACGATATCGCCCAA
>LUGF01024529.1:55785-72807 GCA_001625245.1 Calycopis cecrops
ATCGATACCAAACCCAAATATGCGATTAAAAAAATTTTTGTCTGTCTGTCTGTCTGTCTGTATGTTCAGGCATCACGTGAAAACTAACAGTTCGATTTCGATGAAACTTGGTATAATAAATTTATACCTTATTATCCTGGGCATAAAATAGGATACTTTTTATCCTGGAAAAATACGTAGAAAAAAAATCTATACATATAATTTATCTGTAGAAGGGTCAATTCTGTACATTGAAAATATTGAAAAAATAAATAGGAGGGGGTTTTACTGGATCCATACCAAACCCAAATATGCGATTAAAAAAATTTTTGTCTGTCTGTCTGTCTGTCTGTATGTTCAGGCATCACGTGAAAACTAACAGTTCGATTTCGATGAAACTTGGTATAATTATACCTTATTATCCTGGGCATAAAATAGGATACTTTTTATCCTGGAAAAATACGTAGAAAAAAAATCTATACATATAATTTATCTGTAGAAGGGTCAATTCTGTACATTGAAAATATTGAAAAAATAAATAGCAGGGGGTGTTACTGGATCGATACCAAACCCAAATATGCGATTAAAAAAATTTTTGTCTGTCTGTCTGTATGTTCAGGCATCACGTGAAAACTAACAGTTCGATTTCGATGAAACTTGGTATAATTATATCTTATTATCCTGGGCATAAAATAGGATACTTTTTATACTGGAAAAATACGTAGAAAAAAAATAAATCCATCCACGCGAAGACTGACATCCGCGCGGACGGAGTCGCGGGTAGAAGCTAGTAATTAATAAATATTGTCCAATTATTTCACTCCCTCAAATGTTGAAATTTTGCAAACTCCTAAGTCCGAAACCTTCGTGGGGTCATGCATAATAACTTTGCTAAAAATCATCACATGATCATGCATAGTTTACGATTCATCGTTCGTTTTGTTTAAAACGCAACAACTCAATACGTGAACTTGGTTCTAGCGCAGATTAAAACGAAGTTGTAGTGATCTTTTTGCGTAACGACGGATGTTATTACACTGTTACACACTGCCTTTTACTCGTATATTTGCACGCACTTATTGTTACAAGTGTAATGTAAAAAAAAAAGACTTGATAGACGCGATGGTCAGATATGTCTACAGATTTTTTTATAAGGGTTGCCCCCTATAAAAAATCGAGCAATCGAAGCCATTTTCATGGCTTCCAATGCCCATAGACATCCGCACAGAGTTTATACAGATGCGTTGCCCTCCTTTCTCCTCCTCGCTCCATGGGCCACCGGCTCCTTACGGTACGAAACGCGACAGACTAGCTGTTACGATATTGAAACTCGGCGGTTTTATTAGTGTGCCATGCACACCATATTGTGTAAATATTGGCAATTTGGCATTATCAGAAGCGAATTTATGAGGTTAAAAGGTAGGCAGTGGTCTAGCGTCGCCGAGCTGCCCTGACAGATCCGGGGCACCTCAGTATAGGCGGCCGATGGCACCCGCGGGGTTTTAAAGGGTATTCGGTTTATCCGGAAGGCCCACACACAACCACTGGGCCTCACCCTCGGTCCGGTGGCAGTGCATGAATGCATTTCCCCGCGAGAAAAAAAAGGCAGTTGTCTAGTCTTGGCTGGGACACTACCGTGCCCGTGATTTTTTTTTTTTATAGTACAGGGGGCAAACGAGCAGTCGGTCACCGATATGATGGTGTTTTCCGACGCCCACATACATCTGCAACACAAGGGGTTTTGCAGTTGCGTTGCCGGCCTTTAAAGATTGGCATCAGTGTCTTTCACAAAACAGCTACCTTAGTATTAGCCAGGGCTGCTTTGCCGGACCTTGTCTTTCAGACCTACCGTATTTTTGTTTTCACCTCGTTCCGCTTACTTAGGCATCTCTGAATGAAAATCAAAACGGCCGATCCCCACTCCAGCCGTATGTAGAGCGTAGTAGCGATAGCATCGGCAACTAATTAGTTGCTAGATGTACAATGTGGTCGGGCCACACACATTTCAACTGGCAGCGATCTGATAACCAGGGCTGCCACAAGTATACGTTACCCTGGATATAATAGGCCCTATCTATTTTTATCTTGCTAGCGTTACATTCTGGATATAAAAGGCCCTATTTGTTTTCATTACATTACTAGCAACGCCCCGTGATTTCACCGATGTTTATAAGGTTTTTCCCGACTTCATGTCATCCGTGATAGGGTTTATTGTTGACGAAACAAAGAAATAAATATCGTCTATCTTCAATGAAAACTCCATGAAATGGAGGCCATACGAGAGATTACCCCGTAGAAACTAAACAAGTGAAGTAGAAAAGGCTGAGAGATTGGCAGACACAAGAAAATTAAAAAATATGGTGGTCATGGAGTCAGGAGAACAACGCATCACCTCCGCTTGTGTTGTCAAGGGCGTCGGTGATCACCCGCTCCGAGTCCTCGAAGCCCAAATTGTCGACTCAAATTACCTCGTCTTATAGTAAAAGAATCCCTACAATTTTAAACTAAGTGGATTGCAAGCATTCTCGCAATAAACATTGCAATTCTTTAATTGTTGTTGTCAAACCGCCGCTGGGAAAATTGGATAATGACTGATGGAATCCAGATCAAAATCGTCAATTAGGATGGACAACATATTTACTCTTTAGGGTTCCGTACCCAAAGGGTAAAAACGGGACCCTATTACTAAGGCTCCGATGTCCGTCCGTCCGTCCGTCCGTCTGTCACCAGGCTGTATCTCATGAACTATGATAGTTAGACAGTTGAAATTTTCACAGATGCTGTATTTCTGTTGCCGCTATAACAACAAATACTAAAAAATTAAATAATATGAATATTTAAGTTGGCCCCCATACAATAAACGTGATTTTTTGCTCCCATACAAAAGATAAGCTCCCTTACGTACGGAACCCTTCGTGCGCGAGTCCGACCCGCACTTGTTCGTGGTTGACGTAGCGCGTAGTCACTTAGTATCATGTGATTGGACTGCTCATTTGTCCCCTACATGTAAGGTAATGCTGTATTGTAATTTAATATGGCCGCTTTGAGGTACCGACAATTGTAATGTTTACGTGTTTCCCGTGACCCATCTAAGGGGACGAATTAAGGAACGTATGCATTTTTTTTTTTTTTTTTTATGATATAGGAGGGCAAACGAGCAGCCGGAGCCTTTTTCATGACTACCGACGCCCACAAACATCCGCATAGAGGCTATACAGATGCGCTGCCTTCCTTTCTCCTCCCACCTCCATGGGCCACCGGCTACTTACACACCGCACGAAACGCGACAGCACAGATGTCACTTTACGCCGGTCTCGTGTAAGCGAGAGGTACCTCCCCGGTCGTGCCGGCCCAATTCGACAGCATGCAAGCATGCAGTGTGGCACTACCTCTTACCAGCATAATGATAATGTGGATATTTATGTCTTCGGTACCCGTCAAACGGCTGGTCGTTTGACCCCTTACCTGTACTAAAACATATCGCTTCAAAATTTACGGTGGTGGAGGGAGGTAACGTGTGCACAACGCGGATGTTTATGGGCGTGTCAGCCCTGAGCTAATTAGCGTTGCACCAGTCGGACGGTTATGTAAGGCGTCAATTAGAGAGCTGGGGGTGCTGGTCGCTGGACTACTTCGTTAGCTGCTGGGTTCAGTGGCAAATGTTCTAGTAGCAGAAGGTAACGTGGTGCGTTGCAGCCGAATTTGACCGGCACGACCGGGGAGGTACTGCTGGCTCGTACGACACCGGCGTAGAGTGTAGTTTTATGAAATGAGTGTTGGTGACTCTTGGGGGCAAGGAAGGAGAGTAACGCATCTGTATAACCTCTATCTATGGGCGTTGGTAGTCAGCAAAAGCAGTCTAGATGAAAAGATGATAGTGTAGACCTAGGTCCCAGGCTTACTCTGTCATACTCTATGGAAAGATTTTTTTTTTTTATGGTACGAGCAGTCGGAGCCATTTTCATGACTATCGACGCCCATAGACATCCGTATAGAAACTACACAGATGCGCTGCTCTCCTTTCTCATCCCACCTCCATAGGCCACCGGCTACTTACACACCGTACGAAACGCGACAACACAGCTGTCACTTCACGCCGGTCTCGTGTAATCGAGAGGTACCTCCCCGGCCGTGCCGGCCCAATTCGGCTGCATGCAAGCATGCAGTGCGGCACTACCTCTTACTTTCGATTCGTTTCATCAATCATCTAATTTATATAAAACACAAATATCTGAAATCAGGAAGTTGTTAATACACAAACATCAATCAATAATGGCATTAAAATTCCATCCACGGAGAAATTATAATTTACATAGCCACTTCTGTATTTCTATCAAAAAAAAACACATCTCGTATTTTAAAAAGTTGCGACGAACGGAAAGGATCCATCAAATCCACTCGTAGAAAGGATGCTGGAGGAAAGTGGACGTTTCTACATTGTTATGTAATATCATCCTAATATAAGTGTTGAAACTAGCTTCCGCTCGCGGCTTCGCCCGCGTGTACTTCGGACTTCAAAAATCCCTATAAATTTTAACTTATTACGTTATTCTGATATGAAAGCTGAATGACTGTAAAATTTCATGAAAATCCGTTCAGTAGTTTTTGTGTGAAAGAGTAACAAACAGACAAACTTTCGCATTTATAATATTAGTAGGATTAATTAGATTTATTTACATGAATACGAACAGACGGAATAATCTACTTAAATTATTATTTGCTTTATTTTTTGTACGTAATAATCGTAGATCTTGCAAAATAAACGTTTATTTATTTATTTATTTATTTATCTATACTAATAGACATTCATTGGTAGATGTAATTGTTGAACTTCAAAAAGTAATTTATGTAATTCTATTTTGAATAAAAACTTCTTTCTTTCGGAAAACCAGAAAACCAGGTTTTTCTTTTATAAAATAGGGTGCAAACGAGCAGTCGGGCCGCTGAGATGTATGTGATTTCCGCCGCCCACAGACATCTGCAACACCCGGAGTTTTGCAGATGATTTACCGGCCTTTAAGGCTCGTTTGCCTTCTTAACAGTTTCGCTTAATGTAGAAGTGGAAAGGGGAGGGGGATCGGGGGGAGAGAGACGTGGCGTAGTGGCTACTACCGACCTCCATAGTCATCCAGTTGTTATGTAGACGTGTTGCCCAACTTTGTTCTTCTCTTCAATGGGCCATCGGTAACTCTCAAGCCGTATCTGGAATAGCTGTCACTGCAACAGTATCCTGTGTGACGGTACCTCCCCAGGAGTACAGGCCTGGTAGTACTGCAACGGAGCAGTACCTACCACTAGAGTAAACTTCTCCAGTCTTGCCGGCTTTTCGGCTGTCTTTATTTAAACTAGGTATTTAGAATATAATATGTATATTTACTTCCTACTCCTCCTACTTTCTTCTAATTAAATTCGTTGCGGGTCCCAAGACAGATTTAGCTTTTCCCTCGGGCTCCCTGTGTTCATATTAAAGCAGTCTTTCCCAAAGTGGGCGATAACACCCCCTTGTGGGCACTAGATGCTCAGAGGAGGGCGGTAAGGGGCCAGAAACGACATAATTGTCTTTGAATATTAAGGTGTAATAACTAATAAGGGGGCGATACGAAGTAACTGATTTTCAAAGTGACCGTTAGACGAAAAAGTTTGGGAACCTATGTATTAAAGGGTCAAGTGTCGTTGCTGTCGATCCTGGAGACACGGGAGTAGCAGCGGTGGGAACGAGTAATGGGCCATTTATCTTTATTTAAACTTGCATGTTAAAAACATATTAATATTTATCGAGGCTAATTTGTACATTTAAAATGCACTTGCACATTGTACATAATAAGTTCATTAAAATACCTAAAACGCATTATAACGCATTATAACGCATACACAAAAACTGGGACGCGCCGCTTCCTCTCCGT
Organism: Calycopis cecrops; assembly: GCA_001625245.1. Lineage (NCBI taxonomy): Eukaryota > Metazoa > Arthropoda > Insecta > Lepidoptera > Lycaenidae > Calycopis > Calycopis cecrops. Next base: position 61,668 of record LUGF01024529.1, read on the forward strand.
ATGAATAAATAAATAAATTTACATTACATTAGCGAGTGTAAAAAATATTACAGTTAAATCTGTTTGGTATCAAGTCACACTGACAAACATCGATTCTTACTCAAGTTATATTGTTCGACTTCTTTCTTTAAAACAGTTATATAAAAACTTTATTTAAAATAACAAAAAAAAAATTTTATCTATCTTTTATAACATCAACTATTTGCTCCCTTGTCCTTGGGTATAACAAGGTGTCCCTAGGTGTGACAAATTTATAGCTACTTGCCCAATTCAGCAATGGAGCATTTTTAAATTTATTTTATTTTGAAGCCAGGCATTCTTTTAGCATTTACTAGAATAAAATAAAATAGATATAACAATTATTACACCAGATTAGTGATGTGACTCGAGTCATGTTTTTACTCGACTCACTCGAGTCAGTTTGTCAAACTGGTACTCGAGTGAACTAGTCATTCGAGTGACATTTTTACTCGAGTAAAACTCGAGTGAGGGAATAATCCTACTCGAGTCGCATCACTACACCAGAAAGTCACCCTAAACTAAAGTTTGCCTAATTTGCAAAATTATAGAAATGTATCAAAATGATATTATACATATTATATTCAAAATACTATTTCTTAAATGTGTAATTTTATTAATAAATACCATTAGGATAATTGACTGAGAATATATTGTATTAAAAAACGACACACAAAATTTATTTAAATTTGATCACATAAAAAAATATAATTTTGAAATTGAATTAATTGTAATGGATATACTTAAATAACTTAATTAAAATATAACACTATTAATAGGTTTTTCATCGTAGAATAGACAATAAAAACATTTGAATAATAAATTTATGTTTTTATTACTATTTAAATATGGAATTTACTATATTTTATGCATATAGAATTAGTAAAAAGCGATAGAAAGGTATGTATATGATACCTCAGCTTCATATTATTACCTGTAATTTAGATATCATGCAATAATAATGTTGTAAATTGAATATAAATGACAATAAATTTGAAATTTTATATTGTGTTTACTATATTTTTTACATTTCTTAAATACAAACCAGGGTCATTTTGTCGTTAGTGGATGAAATTCGATGTAGGTATATGATACTTTATATTTAATTAAAGCCTCACACGAACAAATTCCATTGAACATTAACCTATATTTTTTGATAATTTATGCACAGTAGAAGTACCTACAGTCCTACAATGTTCGCAACTGCAAACTATTAGATACACATTTTACTGAATTTTAAAGATCATTCATGTTATTGTGATTACAAAACACTCGGGACATCACACAAAATGACGTTATGCCGTATTTCTCTTTTCAATTCACCTGCGTCAATTTCGATGCCATTGAAAACAGAAAATCATCCCATGGCATCGCATAGGAACATTTATCCTATGTTTAAATCTAAATTACCCTCTATGTGTGTGCCAATTTTTTGGTAATTATATTTTTCATTTCAAGTTTCTAAAGATCAAAACAGCTAGAAAATAGTATGTTTAAAACAATAATAACTTAACTTGGCTAGTTTTTACACGAAGGTCGCGACGGCGCCACAAAACCATTAATTAAATCGGAATGTTCGCTATTTCTTATCTGCTTCTAATAAAACTGGTGAATAAAAATTGTTAACATAGTTTGTAACTTCCTAAAGATTTATTTATTAGTTATATATCGCAAGTTGGTAATATTCTTAGGGGAGTCAGTTCAATCCATTCAAAAATTGTTAAATAAACTTTTCTGTGTTATTTACTATTATACTGTACACTATTATTATATTACTTTATTATAGAATACTATTGTATAACTAAAGGTCTAATGCACAGGTAACTTTCATCATATTCTGCTTCTATGTCCTGAGGAATTTAAGAAATTTTGAAATGCGCCTTTCTCCACTTTTATCGGTCGCCTGATGAGCCTCATAATTTTTCTTAAGGAAAACATAAGAAATATCTGTATCTAACATTGCGTTGATACGTATAAGATAGAACTACATAGCTAAAATCAAAATAATTAAAAGTTATTGATGTTATTCTTATGAAAAGATAAAAAGGCGCGTGATATTAAAAAATATGCGGAGTAAAATCGTGTGAAACGTACACCCGTAGCGTATATCCCGTACACACGTAGCGTATATCCCGTACACACGTAGCGTATATCCCGTACACACGTAGCGTATAACCCGTACACACGCAGCTTATATCCCGTAAACACGCATTTTTTAGTACAAAGTACACTTATTATAAAAAGAAGCTAATAACACTACGCAGTATGCACTGATTCTTATATTCAAATTACATACGAGTAAAACTTGTCGACAAATAAATTATGGCAATTTCGTTGGCTGACGTAAAGTTGTAATGACAGTCGATGCCTGTATTTTTACGCGCTCGTAATGGCGTGTGTAGGAGAGTTATCTTTGTCTTAAGTGCTTGGCGTTAAGTAATCTGTGTTATGTTCGTTATAAATAATTATTTAGGGCTTACTTACATATTATATTCTTAACTCGTTATGTGACGGATCTCTAACTGTTCTTACTCTGTGCTTGGGATTAAAAAAATATTAAGAATGCAAAGCCAACATAAAATAAGTACTGTAACGTAGGCATAGAACCTCATTAGCCGAAGAAGAATAGAACCTCTGGAAGTGTTATATTTTTAATAAAAAAAATATAACAATTCAAGTTTAAACTTTTGCTAGAATGAATTCGGAAACTGTCTAGTTTTGACAACATAAGATTTTCTCATTCGAGTAGACGCCTTCGGGCTCTAACCATACAGTAATATAAGAATGTGAGCTAGTAGCCAGGGCTATAATAATTGTATCGATTGTGATATATTGAGCATAATAAAACTTATACGAAGAATAAAGGCGTTTTCCTACGAGTACGTAGATATACATAGAAGAGGCCCCAACAGACAGATATAGGAAGTATTGCTGCAAGAGCACGCTACGCCCCGAGTAGAAACTTGCAGCCATTACAGTACTTATTATCTTTAAACACAGTGTTAGAAGCCAATGTATTTTTTTTATGATAAAGGGGGCAAACGAGCAGTCCGAACCAGTTTCATGACTACGACGTCCACATACATCCGCACAGAGGCTATACAGATGCGCTTGTCTTCTCTCCCCTCCCGCCTCTATGAGCCACCGGCTACTTACACACCTAACGAAATGCGACCTCCCCGGTCGTCTCCCAATTCGGCTGCATGCAAGTATGCAAGCATGCAGTGTGGCACTACCTCTTACTAATGCAGTTTCTAAGTTTCCCAGGCCTATTAGTGGAGGGAAGAAGAGCAAGATGTTTGCATAATAATTATGCGTTTGTTTATGTTCGTCGATAACAATTAAAAGGTTCTAACAGCTCATTTGCCCCATTAGCACTACACTAAAACCAAGAAATTTTTTGACTATTGGCAATTCCATTAGGCGCGGGTTCCATATGGCAAAAATAGACCTCATTCCACTGTCCGGTACATTATGCTATGGAAATACGGTCCAATTGCTAAATGCAATGCAATATTTGTTGCAATAGTTCGCAAAATTGCAAATTCAATATAACGGCCTTAATAGAAGAGATGCAAGATAATGATGGCAATTTGATATGAATAATGTTTCAATATAGATCGCCAAATGACAACGGCTTTGTACGGTAGTTATGTAACGTAACTGACCGCTCTGTGATAGTTGCGGTAGTTTTTAGGGTTCTGTACATTAAAAGGTAAAACGGAACCTCTTAGGATAGTTTTTTTTTTAAGGTGTAAGAGGACAAACGAGCAGTTGTAGGTATTTTCATGACTACCGACGCCCATAGACATCTGCATAGAGACTATACAGATGCGCTGCCCCCCTTCTCCTCCCACCTCCGTGGGCCACCGACTACTTACACACCGCACGAAACTTCACGCCGGTCTCGTGTAAGCGAGAGGTGCCTCCCCGGTCGTGCCGGCCCAATTCGGCTGCATGCAAGCATGCAGTGTGGCACTACCTCTTACTAAAGATTTTATAGGATCCCTTTGTTGTCTTGTCTATCCTTCAAGCCCTTCTTAGGAACACGATGTACCTGAAGTTCTTGTCGAATATTGAGGTCTGTAATCTCGGTTATCGTTTAAGTCAAGCAATCAAAAGCTGCAGCGTTTTATGCGCATATTTTAATAGCAATCAAAAACTACATGTAAAGGAAATTAGCAAAAAGTAAAAAATTACAGTACTAAATCTGTAAATTGGTATATTATAGTAACAATTATATTACAAACTATTATTTGTAGCTCACTCCATAGAAAATGAATGCAGACGCTCGCAAATATAAGTTTCACAACTTTTGAAAGTTCTTTAGTAGTCAGTACCTTCCGTTGGTACGGAACCCTTGGTATGCGAGTCCGACTTCTACAGCCCGGTGGTTCTTGGGTATGTTTAGTAAGAAGTAGTGCCCCTTACGGCAGGAGGTACCTCTTGCTTACAACGATACAGTCGTAAAGCGACAGCCGTGCTGTCGCGTTTCGTGCTGTGTGTAAATAGCCGATGGCCCTTGAAAGGGAGAGGAAGAAGGAGGGCAACACATCTGTATAATCTCTATGCGGATGTCTGTGGGCGTCCATTAAAGTTTAAAAATGTTTTTACTAAACATTTTTTTGCCAGAAGGAATACCGCCGGGGCTTAGAGGGTAGAATGAGCTGTTTTGAAGCTTCCGACTCCCACCTATCCTCCAGGTTTTGCCCACCCTGGAGGAAGGCCTAAGAGCATTCCTTAGCGACAAAAAAGGCCCAGCAGAATGCAGAGTAAATCTTTCATTAAGCGTATGGGGTTTTTAAATTTTAAATCTTTATAGCCATTATAAAACACTTTTTCTTAAAATTTCCTTTCATTATACTTACATTCAAAGATGGTGTTACTGGCCTTTACCACTAATGCTTTCTATGCTGTTTTGACATTTAAAATGAAAAGTGGCCGCGGTTTGACAAATCTTTTCAATTACTAATGGAAAATATCCCACAAGGTTTAATGTTTACAACATAATAGTGGCATTATGGACAATGCTTTCGCCTTCATTGTTAGTGATAAATTGACGTAAAGTACTTTCATACGTTAGACGGAAACGCAGCGTTGTACCTAATGTGGTTTGGTCATTTGTATTGTGTATTATAAAACGATTAAATAGTCAATACATGCCTCTTGATTACCACACTTCTTCATAGTACGTCTAATAGGATTTTGTGAATTGAAACTTGTATTTTATTGCCTCTTAAATTCCTAATAGGCTGGGTATTTAATTTAGGAACTTTTGAAACTGGTCCTAAGTATTTAGTGCTAAATGAAATAAAATATAACTTCCATATTTTGACTTTACAGTGATGGCAGCTTAAAATTGCATTATTTGAATATCGTTACAAATCTATGATTTGTAATATATGATATAAGTTATGTGTGGCGCTCTCTGGAGGAGGCCTATGTCAAGCAGGGAAAGTATTTTAGCTGATGATGATGTTAATATACCAATAATTGGGAAATACAGTTTTTCTAGATATGCAATATCGATATTTCCCAATTATTGGTGCGACCTCTCTCTGTGGTACAGTCATCCCCAGTATCTACTATCTACGAGTATCATGACTTTAGACTGATAGTTATGCTGGCATGTTTCGTGCAGTCTGTTCGTTGCCGGTGGCCTATTGGAGGAGATAAGAAAAGGAAGGCAACACTTGCATATTGCATAGTTATATTGACGTCTATAGGCAAAACTCAGGTGGCTCTTTTGCGTATACTAAAGGAATAAAAATTGAATATAATTAAATAGCAGTTTATTTATGGTAGGTACTAATCAAAAGGGTGATTTAAGGTTATTAAAGGATTTATTCAACCATTATGATTTGGAATTGACTTAGTAATAACACAAACTTTAATTATTCGTTTCCCAACGTTATCATTTTTTTATCTGTGGTGTGTGTATACAATATACATCTGATATAAAGTTGATAATCGGCGCGCTGGAGAAGTGGAGAACAACACTTTGACTGTGAGGATGTTTGTGGAAGTTAATGGTCGTCAAAAATCCCCGACTGTTGCAAACTACAAAAGTAACTAACGAGAGCCGTCCGCACTCCGTATGAAGGCGCATCATTATCTGTCGGACGATTCTCAGAGTTTTATACACGCTATAGGCAAGAGCAGTAAAAGTATATAACAATAAAGCCTTCCATTGTGACGTGCTCGGGGTCAGTATCGGGACCTTACGGGTCCGCCATGGAACTCCCATAGCTCACGGTAATGCCGCTCTAAAGTTTTATTAAAAAGGTTTTAGACAATAGATAATAAATATGGAGTGTGCTTTTATGAAATTGATGGCTTTCTCCGTGTTATTGTTAGCTTTTGTGATATTGTTCGCCTTTATATGAATAGTAACATTTTAAGGATGATTCGGGTATCTTTTATCTAACTTTACTGTGGATATATTAGGCGCTAACTTTCACGTCGTCTTCTAATAGGTTTGGCTTTAGTAAGAGGTAGTGCCATGCTCCAGCCGAATGGGGCCAACAAATTGACAGCTGTGCTGTTGCACTTCATGCTTGTGAATTTCCCATGGCCAATTGGAGGGAAGGGCAATCTGTAAAATATGAACGACTAGCTGTGCCCCGCGGTTTCACCCGAATTTTATTTCTGAGAAATCCATATAAACTTCAGCACCCTATTTCATCGCCTTAGGGGTTGAGTTTCTAAAAATCCTTTCTTAGCGGATGCCTACATCTTAACATTTACCTGCATGCGATGCCCCTCCTGTAATATTTCTCTCCATGATACATTTAGTTCACGACATCGCTGACGGCCGTGCTACCGTGGGCTTCGCCCCGTCAGAATCGGGGGTCGTGGGACTAGGGTTGCTACCTTATTCTGTTGCAAATAAAGTACATATGCTATAAATAAAGTACATGATTTTCAAATAAAGTACATTTTCTTTTATCCTTACTAACAACATAATTTTAATTAGGAAAGAAAAATGTAGGTAGATTACCAACTACTACCCTACTTTATTATACTTTCCACAAGTATTACTACGCTGACCATTAGTGCTACAGCCTATTTAATTTCAATATGTAAAACATAGGTTTTCGAATATAGTAAAAACATAGGTTTTCATAAATTTTTGATTGTGCAGTATAAAGTATTTCCGCGTACTTTATAGTTCTCATAAAGTATAGAGTTCAAATGTTTGAAATAACGTACAATACTTTATTATAAAGTACGGGTGGCAACCCTACGTGGGACCCTGCGATCTCTTTGTGGCCTTTGCATGATAATAAAAGTTCAATTAGCTCTTATAAACATTCTGCATGCATGCTTGCCCTCTGCGTAGGGTTGCCATCTCAAAAATCTGTCAACCAGGACAAGGCACGTAAGAACCCCGGATTTCTGAGCTTCCTACCCGGACGTTAGAAAATGTTTCCTATTCAGAAGAATAAAATATAGTTTTAATGGTCATAAATCAATTATTATTTATTTTAATGCTATTTTAAACTAAATGATGAATTAAAAAAAAAAGACTTCCAGTAACCATAAACATTTCTTTCAAAATTGCAATTTTTGGTCTTAGCTTTTTGAATCAAATCAATTATTCAAAAATCAAATAAATCAAATCAAAATCCGGACTACAAATAAAACCCCGCCCGGACGCTCCCCGGACGCCCTCTAAACTAGGACAAATCCGGGGAAATCCGGACGGATGGCAACCCTACCTCTGCGGGACAGTGGAGGATCTATTCTTTGAACCCCAAGTCTATTCTGTCACCAGGCGAGCACGCAAAGCCCGAAGAACCTGTATTGGGCTTCTCTTCCCTTTAGCATAAGGTCAGGTCCGAAAGGTCACAGTCCTTAAAATCCCGAGTATCAGTGTGGTCACTATACTCAAAAGCCTTTAACTGCAGCGTGGCCACCGTACACTGGAAAGTGCTTGCAAAGGGACAATCGCTCACTTTTTACTCTTACAATTTATTTTACAAGCACCCAAAACACACGCCACGCCATTTTAACCCATACGCCCTTAACATAAAGTTGATAATTCGTTGGTGGGGTTGTTTGATTGATATTGCCACTTGCTGGCGTGAAAGCCTAGCCCCGGGCTTCGGTCCACGGGGCCACCTTATGAAGGTCAAAGCGAAAGTTGATGGTTTAATTGTTGGTCAAGTGTAAGTGTAGGTGGCGCCGTATGGTGTGATATGGCTTTATATGGTTGGGTTTTATATTGTTTTCGCGTATAGTAAGAGGTGACAGCTATGCTTTCGCGTTTCATGCGGCTAGTTAATTTTTTTTTTATGGTATAGGGGGCAAACGAGCAGCCGGAGCCATTTTCATGAATACCGACGCCCGTGGACATTCGCATAGAGTCTATACAGATACGCTGCCCTCCTTTTCCTCCCACCTCCACGAGTCACCTGCTACTTACACCGCCCGAAACGCGACAGCACAGCTGTCACTTTACGCCGGTCTCATGTATTCAGTACATTGTACGTACTAAGAGGTATCCAAAGTAACTGTTATACTTTCGCGTTTCGCGCGGTTTGTGAATTTTGGGTGACACGTTGGAGGAGACGGTGGAAAGAATTGCAACAACTATGCAGATATTTATGGGCTTTGGTAGTCGCCACACGGCTTCCATTGCTTGTACGCAATACTGTTTTATATCTTATTAGCTGCGTCCCGCGGTTTTACTCGCGTAAATTTCGATGCCGTGCAAAATCATCCCATGGCACCCCATAGGAACGTTTTTTCGGGATAAAAACTATCCTATGTGTTTCCAAGTTACTAATCTATCCAAGTTCCTAGTTCAGTAGCATCCAAGTTAATAACTAAGTAATCCAAGTTACTCTCTATGTGTGTTCCAAATTTAACGAAAATCGGTTCAGCAGTTTTTGCGTGAGGGAGTAACAAACAAACAAACATACAAACTTTCGCATTTATAATATTAATAGGATAAGATATAATATACAAACATTTTTATATCTTACATTACAAACATTGCTATTATTAAATTTCTTGTGATCTAATTGAGCCAAATTCCATCAAAATCCGTTCATTAGCTTTGGCGATAAGAACAACAAACATACACACAAACACACAATTATATTAGTAGATAGATTCTGATTGGCTGGTGATGATAGAAGAACAGACTGTGACCTTTGTTGTAAAATCCACCGACGTCCGGGAATCCATGCAAAAAGTCTGACAATGCCGATTGTGTTCCCTGCACGTGCATTTGCAATCACCGCGGGACGTCAGCCGCTTTTTCATGCCATTTACATGCCATCGTGCAAAAACTAGGTTCGACTGCTCTTTTGTCCTCTTAAATTTGTAAGAGTAAGCATTGCAGCCGAATGGGGCAGGATCGAGGAGGTACCCTCTCACACATGATATGGCCACATGGCTATGTTGTCACGTTTTCTATTGTTAGTGAGTTTCTTGTGACCCTTTGAAAGAGAGGAGGGAAGATGTAGTCTAAAATCACCGAATGCTCGTTTGCACTAGGGTCCCACGGCCGAAAAGAAAAAAATTGAATAGGCACATTCGCAAACCATACAATATTTGAGACGTCTTCAAGCAAATGCTTTACGGCCCAGGTATTACCTTTTTTGTTTAAGGTATAATGGGGCAAACGAGCCAATTTCATAACTACCGATGCACATAGACACCCGCATAGAGGCTATACAGATGCGCTGCCCTCCTTTCTCCTCCCACCTCCACGGATCACCGGCTACTTACACAGCACGAAACGCGACAGCACAGCTGTCACTTTACGCCGGTCTCGTGTAAGCGAGAGGTACCTCTCCAGTCGTGCCGGCCCAATTCCGCTGCATGCATGCAGTGTGGCACTGCCTCTTACTTGCGTCAAAAATGTAAATCGGCCAAACAGTAACGCTTACATTGTTGGAAACAAAGGGTCACTTCAATGGCGTAACTACGCCGCTTAAAGCGCCGTATCAAATTGATGATGGCACAGATGGAGCCTTAAACCATGGCCTACGCTGTCATATATGGTAATTAGCCTGTGGCCTCTCCGAATTGCACTGCTGGAGCGTGGAGGTGGGAGGAGAAAGGAGGCCATCTGTATAGTCTCTATGATGTCTATGGGCGTCGGTCATGAAAATGGCTCCGACTGCTTGTTTGCCCTCCTGTACAATGAAACAAGTGCGAGTCGGACTCGCGCACGAAGGGTTCCGTACCATTATCTACGAAAACGGGAGCTTATCTTTTGTATGGGAGCAAAAAAAATCACGTTTATTGTATTGGGGCTCCCTTAAATATTCATATAATTATTTAATTTTTTAGTATTTGTTGTTATAGCGGCAACAGAAATACACCATCTGTGAAAATTTCAACTGTCTAACTATCATAGTTCATGAGATACAGCCTGGTGACAGACGGACGGACATCGGAGCCTTAGTAATAGGGTTCCGTTTTTACCCTTCGGGTACGGAACCCTAAGAAGAAGCCAGAAAGTGGAATTCAAAAATCTCTGCGTTAAGCTGGATAGCGCTCTGGCTTCCAAACGCCACACGAATCTATCAACAGACCTTTTATCGTAGGTGAGACCAAAACACCACTGTATTTGTGGTATTGTATTTGTAGCTGGACCAAGTTCTACACCTCGACTAGACTAGACCTAGCCTAACATCACATTGAAGTGCCCTGTCGCTGACTGATCCGGGGCGCTCCGTCACGGCGGCCGAAGGCTCTCGCAGTGGTTTTTGGTCGGTGGTTCTTCATGTACCGAGTCCGACACACCTTCCCGGTTCACCCAGGGCCGGGTGGTCGGTGCGTAAAAGCATTTTCCCTGCGACAAAAAAAAATACATTGAAAATCATGAAAGTGATCTGCTTCAAGCATATTTAAATACCTAGAATCAATTTAGTTATCAAGACGAATCTCAACGAATACGATACATTCCGCCCACCAGTAGTGCGTAAAGTAAAAAACCCACGAGGGCGTAAAGTAACAGCTGTGATGTCGCGTTTCGTGCGGTAGGTAGCCGGTGATCCATGGAGGTGGGAGGAGAAAGGAGGGCAGCGCATCTGTGTGGCCTCATGCTCGTTTACCCCCCGATGCTATAAAAATAGTTACTAAAAGCCCCTGTGTTGGTTTT
>LUGF01024552.1:0-18280 GCA_001625245.1 Calycopis cecrops
TTTTATTTGACCTTTTTAATTTATAATTTTGTTTAATAAGGACATTGTTATAAAAAATGTCACTCAAAAGAACACCACCAAAAAAACTGAGATAATGTATGATTCAGAACCTGATATAAATGCTACTATTACTCCACTATCATCAAATGTAACTCAAAGATTTAAAAGAAAATTTCAGCATGGAGATGAACAATCGATAACCGACATTACAAAAATGTTATCTGATTTTACAAAAATGCAAGAAGAAAAATATGTGCACCCCCTATGCAGGGCATACTCACATTTAACCCATAACTTTAAAAATCAAATTGATGGAATTGTAATTAACTCAAAAAAAAAATCTTTACCTAAAAGTAATTGAACCAGAATTCCGTGAATCAAACTGTTTGATCTGTAAATTAAATGATGATATTGCAATCGTTGCCCTATATAGATCACCTGCTCATCAAAATCTTAATCCGTTTTTAGAGAGCCTTGAGACTACTTTCATCTATTGCAAATTTCTGTCAAATAGTCGTGGTCGGAGATGTTAATATTGATTTTAAAATTAACAATAAGGACAGCCGTTCACAAGAATACCTAAATTTTGCTGCGTCACACGGACTGATGCCAGCACATGATAAACGTAAAAATAACTGCTTAGATCATATTCTTTTTAAAAGTTAGCTTTCCACTACTACTCTTGTTGTAGAAACACATCACAGACCATGAACCAGTAATCTTGAGTGTAAATTTGAATAGCTACTCAAAAGTTCATCCCATACATACTAAAGTCGACTATATCTCCATTATGGAGAATATGGAAAACCTTGATTTTTCGAATGTATTACGCTCGGGCGATGTAAATGAAGCAACAAACCTTCTAACTACAATTTTTGTCTGATGTTTTTATTAAACATACGCGCACGAAGAAAGTATCATGTAAAACGCGCACGAAAAATGTATGCTGTAGGAATTCGTGGCCATGCACACAATCTTAATAAAAGCTACTTTGAGGATCGTTTCCAGTCTGTCAAGATTGATAAAACCATTAGTAGGGAGGCCGAATTAGAATACGGAGTCCCTCAAGGAAGCATTCTTGGCTCTACATTGTTTCTTCTCTGTATTAACAAGATGCTATCTTTCCTTAAAAAACTGTTCTATTCTGGTTTTGGCTGATGATACAGTTCTACTAGTGAATTCGGGTTATACAACTTTTTTTTATTTCATACTTTATGACTTAATAAACACGTTACATAAATATTTCTAGAAAATAAGCAGTATTAACAACAAACAGTTTGAGATATTGCACTCGCGCTTAAAACAGTGCAAACTGTCATGGCGGCGCAATATGATTAGATTGACGTCAAACGCGAGTGACAAAAGTGTAAACACTTGGCAGTTCGACTAGAGTTTACTTGCCAGTGACGTCATCTGAGTTTCAACTGATCACAAAACGTTTTTGACATTGACAAATAATAATTATTGTAAATTTTATTTCGCAAATTTTACACTAAATATGACTTTTTTTGTATAAAATCGACTTGTATACGGTTTATTATTATCTTATTTAATATGATGACTTTAATTCGTAGTATACTTTTGATAGTGTCAAATAGCCTATTGCATCTGACACTGAGCAACTCGGGCTGCGTTCCGAAAACTACTGCAGTACTTTTACAGTTGTCAAATTAGCACTGCGGCAGCAACTTAAAAAATAATGACGTCATGACTTGATTTCTTCTTCTTTTTTGGATTTGTACTATAGCAAAATATTGTGACTTTCTGCCAGTGTCAACCTATATAAATATTAAACTGTTTTCAGATCATGTTGATTCAGATTTGTTTATTGACAGTGTTAAAGAAGCTTGTTGATGGGACTACCTAATTACCAAGTAGAAAGTGGTTGATTTGACCTTAGCTGGTTTTGGTTTGCTGATTTTGTATGGATTAATAAAAATTATATTATCATTACATCAACAACAACAATATTAACGTATAACGATTGTATAGCTCAATCCAACCAGTACGCAATAAACAAAAACAAATTTTAAAAATAATGTAGTGACAATTTTATTAAAAAAAACGACTTAATATAATCTAACAAAAATAACAAGACACTGAACTAATGATAAAAATTTTATACACTTCAAATTCCTGTGCTACGTTTTTTTTTTTTTTTTTTAGATAGATTCTACGCTAAAGCAGGCAAAATGCCTAGGGCAGCTTCATCGATATGAGAGGCGAGCGTTAACTCGAGCCCCTGTAAATTGTGGTCGATAGGGGGACAGACCCTCCCTTCTTTCCCAGACTAATGGGAGAAGGCAAACCGGACTTGTTGCGATTAATAGGTTATGCTATTATTATCGTGGTCGAGGACAGCGGGTGTCCTCAGCTCCCCACCTTTAACGGAGGGGAGCAGCTCGCGCGCGGCAGCTAAAAAGTGGTCGACACGGGTCATGAGCTTGAAGAGCTCTATGAGCTATCTTGGCTGGGGGGCCCGGACCCCCCTTCCACCACTGGTGGGTGGTACGACTCGCGCGCGGATGTCGTGGTTAACCTAACCCGTTCGGCGGTTTGATTTGAGCTCTGCAAAAGGGCACTGCCATTATTCCCTGAGTCTAAACTAACATCGTCGTTCTGGCTTACCGGAGCCGAACGTGTGTGCTGTTGTCTGTCAGGGTGAAGTTGTGGTCGGAACTGTGTCCGCGTCCGGACTCCCCCGGACGGGGTGTAGTGTACCTGCCTCGCGGCTGAGTGTCTGTCATGTTTACGTGTCTCTATAACTCGTGTAACAGTTGTAGTGATAATGTCGTCGGCGTCAGCCAGAACGTGTCTGGGACGGCGACCGACATTAGTCACGCAGTCGGCATTGTATACAGATACCGCTGCTTTTGTGACAAGGGGGTTGGGGTGGGAGGTGGCCCTATCGAAATGAGATTTAGTGAGCACTTTGAGGTCCCCTCTAACAGAGGGGAGCTCGAGATCTTTATGTAGATCGATATTACGAACATACCACGGGGCACCCGTGGCCATACGGAGGAACCTATTTTGCACTACTTGCAAAGGGAGGAGAGTCCTAGGGCTGGCGTGTGCGAACACGGGACAGCAATAAGAAAAAATCGGTCGGATGTATGTGATGTATAATGTACGCTTATTTCTAAGCGACATTTTACTTCTAGCATTGATTAGGTGATACAACTTGTGTAACACATAAAGGGCTTTTTTGCGCACGCGTTTAACGTGCGGCTTAAAGTTGAAACGACTATCGAGAGTGACCCCCAGGTACTTGACGGAGCGTACTCTAGGGGTTGGTTTGACCGTATAAAGAAACGGGAGGCATGATACGAGCCGGTCTCGTTTGGACATTACGCCAACGACCCGAGAACAGAATCGACTGGGACTTATCGGAATTGACCTCGATCCTCCAACGGGCGAACCACTCCCCTAAGGAAGTGATCGCCTGCTGGAGGTACTTGGTCGCTAGAGGGACTGTGCGGGCACGACTATAAAGGGCGGTATCATCCGCGAACATCGCCAGCTCTACTCTGGGATGCCACGGGATATCACTCGTATAGAGATTATACAGAGTGGGGGAGAGAACAGAGCCCTGATGGACTCCTGCTTTTAAGAGGCGGCTGGTAGACAGCGTACCCTCTACCCTATACTGAAATTGCCTATTGGTCAGGTATGCCTTTATGGTTAGTACAAGTCTAACCGGCAGACCTTGACGGAACAGTTTACAGATTAGGCCTTCATGCCATACTCTGTCGAACGCTTTGGCTACATCAAAAAAGACTGCGCATGTCGGAATAGGCCTCTTACGGTTGATACCATCGTGAACGAATTCACATAGACGGTGAACGGTGTGCTACGGATTCTTGTGTAGTGTTTTACGCTTCTGTCGGCAGTCCCTACGACTATTGACTACCTGATTTATTTTCTATGATTATAATCATACCTACAGATAATTATATTACTTACATGTTTCTTATTTCAAAATTAAGAAAAATTCATTTATTTTAATTTCCTTCCTTGTGGAATGTGACCGCAGCCGCAATGTACGAGGCTATCAAATTTGTTTATGTCCCCTGTTATATTTTAGTGAAAATAAAATAATGTAAAATATGAATATGAATAGTCTCGCGTCGTTTTGTGCGAGTATGTACATTTTAGCCACGATATGGGGCGGAATAATTGAAATTACCAATCGATTTGGAATATATAGTAGCATTCTAAAGTATTAACATAGAATTATTGCGATAAACTAAGTAAAAGTAGAAGACGAATGTATTTGTGTAAACGTTTGACATTTTTGACATAAGACGTCAGACAACTGACTCGATAATTCATATTAAACACAATGTGGTATTAAATATTTAAGAATGAAATTGTTAATGTTTAAATGCGATATTAAAATATAAAAATTACTGTTCGAATGTCTATCAATTAAATCTACATTTATAAAGAGCTTGTTATTATTTTCTGAATGCGTTGTGGTCGCGGATCAAAATGTATTAATTTTGTTTTTAAATACCTACTTAAATGAGTTTTAACAGGGCAAAATTAAATAATACCATAGCTTTAAAAATGAATAAGGGCACCTGCTTATTATGTTTTACTGCAAATGTTAAAACCTTTAATATAAAAGAAACATTTTTACACCATGTGTATGGAGAAATAACATACTCTAAGGTAAGTTCTGTATATTTTTAATATTCATATTATATATATTGTTGTCAGATCGTATATATATTACCATACAGCTAGGTGTTTCCAAAACACTAGGTCTTTTTGTATTGTGACCATCAATTAGTAGCCGGATTGCCATTGTGAGATGTTCTACAATATGATGCTCACATTGAGCCATTCTTCTTCCATATTAAAAGGAGACCATGTACTTACAAAATGAAACATTGTTTTAATGAAAACTAAATTTAAAACTTTTTTTTTTATATATGAACAAATGAAATGAAAAAAAACAAATGAAGTACTTACATAATTATATATTAACCCACAGCCACAGCAGTTTGCTTGCTCACTTTTTTGAGCCCAGAATTTAAAAGTAGCCTACTGTAACATAATTTAATGCTGTGGTGTCGTTTCCGCCAGAACCCGGAATGGTCAGCACACCCCTAGAGGTAGGGAAGAATGAATGCAGTTAGTACCCGTTTGACTGCAAATTGATCATCGCGTACACACATCATACATTTTAGTCTCCTGCGCATCGAATGTTATGCTCCTGTTTTTACCTATCGTAACCATAAGTGCTTGTGCCCATTGCTGTGCTCAATATTATAAATTACACATATAAACAATATGAGTGCTTGTGCAAATACTTCTGCTTTTCATCGTGTGGCGTGTCTGCGAGTTGTGTTCCTGCAAAAAGGTGAGTCCGCAAGTTTTCCCATCCCAGATCCTAACCACCAACATCTCACTTCCTTCTGGCCCATCCGAGCGACGTTTGCCATGAGGCGACGTCAGGTGTTAATGCTCAACTCGGTGATTTTTTCCACTTCATGTTGATCCTTCGGTTGATTTCATTTTCATTGCTATCAGATTTGAAAGAAACTAATTTTCCTAAATAAATATATTCATTTACATAATCTATTACTTGTTCTTCTATTTTAATCTTTACCAGTCGGTTATTTGTCATGATTTTAGTTTTGCTAGGATTCATCTCTAATCCTATCTTTCTACTCTCTGAATTCAGGCTACATAGCATTTCTTCTAAATTTGTGGCAGACTCGCTAAATAGGACTATGTCATCCGCAAATCTGAGGTGAGTAAGACACCCCCCATTGATGCACATAGCAATATTATATTTTTGCACCAAAATTATTTTATAGGATTCTGCAGAATCCCAGAATCTATTTGTAGAACTAATTTGAGTGTGAGTTGCGAACCCGTGCGAGTATGATGTTAAAGCTTTGATCTGTTAAATAAAACTAAAGTTAAAACTAAGTGATCATCTTAGAACTATACATATATCAAACGACGCGCAATTTTCTTACGTAAAAAACTGTTTAGTAAGTGCAAGTGGCAATCATTGTTTGCTTGTAATTTTAAATTAAAACCTTTGTTTCAACGGTGGATTGAATAAAATTTGTGCGTGCCGTGCGGCATGCCGTGATATTGATCAATCACCTGAAGGACGTTGTGTCTCAGCAAATATTGTATATCGCTAATAGAACGAGTCTTTCAACACATCTGTCAAGCGATTGGTGGTCGATTGGTGCGGGCAGTCCCTACAGAGCGCAGGTCTGAAGTTCAAATCTCCGTGACCTAGTTTCTAAATTAAGACATTTTCCATTTTTTATTTTCTTTTTAAACAATTTTATTTGACTTTTTTAATTTATAATTTTGTTATAAAAAATATCACTCAGAAGAACACCACCAAAAAAAACTGAGATAATGTACATATGATTCAGAACCTGATATAAATGCTACTATTACTCCACTATCATCAAATGCAACTCAAAGATTTAAAAGAAAATTTCAGCATGGAGATGAACAATCGATAACCGACATTACAAAAATGTTGTCTTATTTTACAAAAATGCAAGTAGAAAAATGGAGTGACTTTTAAAATGGTCAAAATAGAAAATATGATAATCTAAAGTCCTCGGTAAACGAAATTAAGATTCAAAATAATGAGATAGGTGACACCGCAGAATTTCTTTCTAAAAAAGTGTGATGACTTGACTTATTAGAAAAACTATCAAAACTTGAACACGAGAATAAGGAGAAACTAGCATACATACAGTTATAGGCAGCAGCAGAGGGAGAGGGGAGGGAGGGGGAGGAGAGGTATACAGCAAAGGGTCGACAGGCTGGAAACAAAAACTAAATCCTCTTCTATAGAAGTACATAATCTGCCGGTAACAAAAGACGAATGTTGGCTTAGTAAATCACAAATTGCACCCCCAATGCAGGGCATACTCACACTTAACCCATAACTTTAAAAATCAAAAAGATGGAATTGTAATTTACTCAAAAAATAATCTTAGCCTAAAAGTAATTGAACCAGAATTCCGTGAATCAAACTGTTCGATCTGTAAATTAAATGATGATATTGCAATTGTTGCCCTATATAGATCACCTGCTCATCAAAATATTAATCCGTTTTTAGAGAGCCTTGAGACTACTTTCATCTATTGCAAATTTCTGTTAAATAGTCGTGGTCGGAGATGTTAATATTGATTTTAAAAATAACAATAAGGACAGCCGCTCACAAGTCGTCGTCGCGTCGTCGTCAATGACGTCAAACGCAAGTGACAAAAGTGTAAACACTTGGCAGTTCGGCTAGAGTTTACTTGCCAGTGACATCATCTGAGTTTCAACTGATCACAAAACGTTTTTGATATTGACAAATAATTATTGTAAATTTTATTTCGCAAATTTTACACTAAATATGACTTTTTTTGTATAAAATCGACTTGTATACGGTTTATTATTAACTTATTTAATATTATGACTATAATTCGTAGTATACTTTTGATAGTGTCCAATAGCCTATTGCAGTTGCTCACAGTGTCAGATATTTTGGTATTGAAATTGTCAAATTCTTGAGCTGGCAGACAAAAATAAATAACTTGATAACTCGTTTGAGTAAGCTCACAAGTATCTTTTATAGGCTTAGATTTGCCACTCATAAAAATGGGGTGGAGTTAACGAATCGTATCTTATAAAGCTTGAAAGGGTTCAGAGGACTGTTTTGAAAGTTATGACTTATGTCCCTTAAGCCATTTCGGTATCCAACTAAACAGTTATATTCAGATTGGGGACTATTTAAGAAGGAAAACTAACGGACTTCAAAATACGAAATGAGAATCATATTCTCAGTATAAAAAGTATATTATTTAATACACGTATATTAGAGTTAACTCTTTTACTGATACATTATTAAATAGTGTTTTATTGTATTTTAATATTAAAAAAGGGATTGCACGCAGTACAAACATGCCACGGTGACATCAACACGCACAGGTCCCAACTTATCGCGTACGAGTAGTATATACATACATTCTGAAAGAGATTAAATTGATTGAAGCTAAAAATTTCAAAGATTTTGTTGTATAATAATTATATAGTAATTAATTATTTTATTTTATTTATTTAATAATATTAACCACTGCCATTAATAATATAGCAGCAAATACAAGGACTGTTTATAGCTCATATTATTTTTAATTCGTTTTCTCTTCTCCTCCCATTAACTCAATGTACTTAAAATACGTTTCACTCATGTTATTTAATAAATACTTTGCTATATTTCAATCACAAAAATTAGTTAATGAATTCAAGTTAGAAAATGTTATAATGTATTATAGTTTGTAATAATCAGTAAAATTCTTCGTTTAATTATCTTCTCAATTATCCCCTAAATGATGGGTGGATAACCTACTGGTATCATTATCTCGGTTGCGTATCCGACGAAACGTGTCGGGAACGTGTCGGGAGTTTGTCTGGGGTGAACTTATAAGCTATGGTCGTCTATAGTCTATATCGGATATGGTTTCAGTAGCCAATCACGTTACAGGAAGTGGAGTCCATTTCATGATTACGCGGGACTCTGGACTCTCGACGACGACTCGGACGAGTCCAATGTCACCTTGGACTCTAGAGTCCAGAGTCCCGTGTAATTACACTATTACACTCGCGCCTAAAACAATGCAAAGTGTCATGGCGGCGCAATATGATTAGATTGACGTCAAACGCAAGTGACAAAAGTGTAAACACTTGGCAGTTCGACTAGAGTTTACTTGCCAGTGACGTCATCTGAGTTTCAACTGATCACAAAACGTTTTTGACATTGACAAATAATTATTAAAAATTTTATTTCCCAAATTTTACACTAAATATGACTTTTTTTGTATAAAATCGACTTGTATACGGTTTATTATTATCTTATTTAATATGATGACTATAATTCGTAGTATACTTTTGATAGTGTCAAATAGCCTATTGCAGTTGCCCACAGTGTGAGATATTTTGGAATTGAAATTGTCAAATTCTTGAGCTGGCAGACACAAGTAATTAGCTTGATGACTGGTTTCAGTAAGCTCACAAGTATCTTTTATAGGCTTAGATTTTTCGCCGATAAAAATACGCTCAAAATGGTTTATTTAACACTATGCCGGTCCATTTTAAGAAGTTGCGTAACATGTTGGGGTGGAGTTAACAAATCGTATCTTAGAAAGCTTGAAAGGGTTCAGAGGACTGTTTTGAAAGTTATGTCCCTTATGCCATTTCGGTATCCAACTAAACAGCTATATTCAGATTGGGGACTACTTACAGTTTGTAACTGTAAGTAGTTTTAGGAGTGTGTGGTAGATGAGCTACCACACACTCCTAAAAAACATGACAGCCCTCCACCATTCACAGAAAACCGTCGTCACCTTATCGTCTTTCCAGCTGAAAAGCATCATACATTATTCGCCCACAAACAATATAATTTTATAAGCTCCAGTTCATATAATAAAGTAAATAAAGTGTTAGTAATTCAGAAACTAAATAAAACACAATGTAAAAGAATATTGAAAGAGTGGTTACTAATGCTAGACTATGCTGAAACAGAAAAGCTTTTAACTTAAAAAAAATAATTCTCTATCCCCATATATATTATTAATATGAATATAAACATACATCCAAATATTTACTTAATAGAAATCTGGTACACTGCCCTCAAGTAGTACTTAGTACTGATCCCAAGAGCATGATCTCGTAGGGCTTGAATGCCAAATGTAAATACATAGTCACATATTATGACGGTTATATTTCACACTCACATGGAAACATACATACACACACATACACGTACACACTTAGCTTTGTACATGTTTGTTTTGTTACATGGGCTATGTTTATTTCATTTAAGCTTATAAGTTATAAGTATACCTAAGTTTCATAAGCCACTGGCTTATAGTAAGACCTAAAAATGATATTATTTTGTATAAACATTAGCTAACAAGCAGATGTATGCTCACTAAAATTAATCTCCCAAGATACAGCTTTTGCTTAGTTTAGGAGATACAGAAAAATTAGATAATACACAAACTGTCGCCTGTCCGCTTTGTTCATTAAATTAAGCTTAAGACAAAATATATTAGGCTGTTTCTTAATAAAGATTATTATTATTATTGCCACTTTACTTGTTTGGAACTATAATCTGAAAAAAAAAATGGATTATTGCCCACTCTAATACTTTATGACTAGTACTAGTATTGAATAAAGTATATCGCCAAACACATTCTGACATACATTGACTCATCTGTATTCAGTTTGGCTAATTGTTGACCTACCACAATACAAAAGGGCCTTGTTTATGAAAACAGCTAGCTGAATCGTAATATGGTGATTAACACAACCTGACTTAGACATATACATTTTTCTTTTCAGGAAACCAGGGTCTTATTAATGGTGAAACTGATCACTTTAAAATTAAACACTTCATAATAATAATTGCTAATTTGCTTTATGTAATAGTTAAAACAAATTACAAATTCTTCTTGGAATCCGCTGTCTCTATTTTCGTTGTAATATTTTTAGTTGTTTCTGGATTAGGACCTAAACCTTTTGGTTCCTTGTTAAATGATGATTTACTGAATATAGTTATATTCACAGGCACACACACAAAACTATCCAAACATATTGTGTTGGATTTGTCATGCAAGATTGCAGCAATGTTACAATTTGATTAATCAAACTCGAAACATTCAGATGGGCTTCAGAGATGACAATCTTCAGGTGAATAAAATTGATTGCTATTGTTGTACACTCTTTCCATGGAATCATCAAAAGGGAATATGCATATGATTCCAATAATGATGTTTTTTTATACGTTAATTCCTGTAGATGTGAATATTTTTATATAATTTTGAAAATAATTGTTGAAATGTTCAAAATTTTATGCAGGAAAATTAAATTAGGTGAAACGCAAAATAATTAGTCAGAACGAGTTATGACGTCAAAAATCATAATAACGTTATTGTCAAAAAGTATTGGTCATTGTCTACTCAGTGTATTACACATTAATCTATGACTCAGGATGTCGTTTGTAATCAAGAGAAGAAGAAGAGAACATTGCTTCATTGAACTCGTAACATTACACCACTTTTTCCATATGTCTACACCTTATGGCTCCATGAAAACACTTTATTTGGTACATTTCTATTTGTATTTTTACACATAGACACAATGCAGTACCGAAAAAACGGGGGGGGGGCTTGCAGGAAGGAGGACAACACAACTGTATAAACTGTATGGTGCCTATGAGCGTCGGTAGTCATGATAATCCTGTCTGTTTGTTCGCCTCCTTAATATCTAATCTGATTAGATTTTTTTTACAACAATTATAAGAAGCTTTTTTTCTTCATCAGGTTGAGTACCCACCATTGGTACAGCTTTCCACAGTTAAGGTTTTGAATACTCCAATACCATGTCACTCTGTGACCATCAAGCAAGAACCAAAAGTTAAAGAAGAAAATACAGATTGTAAGTGATGCTAATTTTAAGCTGAAATATATAAATTATCATGAAATTGCAAAAATTATATATTCATACTTTGATCAATATCAATAACATTACTTTAAATATTGAGCAAACTGTCATTGTGTGTAGCATGGACCTATTACGAGTTGTGCTCTACAATACAGGAGATCAAGTAATTTATACTTCTGTACTTGTATTAAAACGAGAAACATTTTTATGTTTTCTTGTATTTAATTGGCTACGAAGCTATCGGACTGATTTTAACAAGTGTTTCACTAATAGAAAGCTGTTTTATCAATTTTTACTGCTTTGTAAAAACAAAGTTTTAAAATAGGTCTGTAAATTAGGTTTTCAAACCTAATTGTTGTTGTCTAGTTCCGAAGTTTGATAAAAAGATTGGAATGTAAATTAATCTATAATTAATAATGCCGGGGACATTCACCCCGTGCGAGGTTATCACTAGCTGTAGCCGCCCTGTACAAAGCATAATTACATTTTTTCGCTATTTAGCTTTTAAGAAAGTATTTTCATGTACTTGTCGTAAACTTGTTTTTTACTTGCACTTATAGTATATGTGGCTTTTATCAACCTTTATAAGTGTTGTAATTGTAATCTTTCACAGCCTCAAATGTTGACATGGATGTTAAAGTGGAACAAGATGACATTTATAATGCAATTGCGCATAAACTTTCAACGCCAAAGAAGTCATACAGATTTAACAAGAAGTTTAGTGAAAAACAAAATTTAAATACACACAAACGGACACATTCTGGTGAAAAACCATACAGTTGTCATATTTGTAACAAGAAATTTACAACAAAACGTTATTTAAATATACACAAACTGACACATACTGGTGAAAAACCACACCGTTGTGATATTTGTAACAAGAAATTTACTACAAAACAATCTTTAAATACACACAAACTGACACATACTGGTGAAAAACCACACATATGTGATATTTGTAACAAGAAATTTACTATAAAACATCATTTAAATACACACAAACTGACTCATACTGGCAATAAACGATACAATTGTGATATTTGTAACAGGAAATTCAGTCGAAAACATAATTTAAATAGACACAAAATGACACATACTGGTGAAAAACCACACAGTTGTGATATTTGTAACAAGAAATTTTCTAGTAAACAAAATTTAAATAAACACAAACTGACACATTCTGGTGATAAACCATACAGCTGTGAGATTTGTAACAAGAAATTTGCTCAAAAACATTATTTAGATATGCACAAACTGACACATACTGGTGAAAAACCACACAAATGTGATATTTGTTACAAGAAGTTTACTCAAAAACGTATTTTAAATGGACACAAACTGATTCATACTGGTGATAAACCATAGTGTTGTGATATTTGTAACACGAAATTTACTACAAAACAAAATTTAAATACACACAAACGGACACATACTGGTGAAAAACCATACAGTTGTGATATTTGTAACAAGAAATTTACTATAAAACAAAATTTAAATACACACAAACGGACACATACTAGTGAAAAACCATACAGTTGTGATATTTGTAACAAGAAATTTACTAGAAAACAACATTTAAATACACACAAACTGACACATACTGGTGAAAAACCATACAGTTGTGATATTTGTAACAAGAAATTTACTCAAAAACATATTTTAAATGGACACAAAGTAACACATACAGGCAATAAACGATACAATTGTGATATTTGTAACAAGAAATTTAGTCAAAAAAATGTTTTAAATACACACAAAATGAAACATACTGGTGAAAGACCATAATTTTGTGATATTTGTAACAAGAAGTATATGCGAAAACGTTATTTAAATACACACAAACTGATACATTCTGTGAATAAGCCAAACAGTAAGCCATTGGACTCACGCTGTAGCGGGATATAATTTTTAATACTCGATGTGGACTTCGAGTATTAAAAATATTTTTTTACCCAATCACGTACCTACATCGGATTTTTCTCCTTCATCTGTCTATCAGTCTCAATCATCTGAAGAAATGGTTGAACCGTACCACTCTCACACACATACACAGACAAACATATACGGCCTTATCACAAAACGTGGACTGGTGCTGAGTCGGAGACTAAAGAGTGGTTTATCGTAATTTCTTATTACAAACGATGGTTTAGGCTTTAGACCACGTTTGACTATGGTACTATATTTAAACCCGCGCGAGGGCTAGTTTAAATTTTGGTCTCGGGACTAAATTCTCTCTCTATGATTGTACATTGGTTTAGTGTTAATAATTTACTACTGAATAGTAAAAAGGTTAATAGTATGAAATTTACCTTAATGTTAGACAGGTTCCAACCAATGTACTATTAAATGGTGAAACTCTAGATCTAGTGGATTCGACAATGTTCCTAGGGATAACACTAGACTCTAAACTGCAGTGGGGTCCCCATATCACTAAACTTGCGAATAGACTTAGTTCTGCAGCATTTGCAGTTAGAAAAATTAGACAAATTACAGATGAATATACTGCAAAATTAGTTTATTTTAGTTACTTCCATAGCATTATGTCTTATGGCATACTGTTGTGGGGAAATGCTGCCGACATAAATGCTATTTTCGTGCTGCAGAAGCGAGCTATTCGGGCAATATATAAACTAGCCTCTACTACGTCGCTTAGAGATAAATTTAAGGAAATTGGGATACTGACTGTTCATCTAGAAATACCAGGAACAGGCACAAACTAGATGTACCATTTCATAGACTGAGCAGAGTAAAGAATTCCTTTAGGGGTCAATGTATACGCCTCTACAATAAAATCCCAGAAAGCGTTCAAAAACTCTCAATCAACAAATTTATAAAAGTAGTTAAGGAACGCTTGTATGTTAAGGGATATTACAAAGTAATAGATTTTATGACAGATAATACACCTTGGGAATAGTACCCTCCTCCCAGGCTACTTCTATACAAAAATAAATGTAAATTATATTTTTTTAATGTATATAAATGAAGAATGTATAATGAAGAAATGAATGATGCCCGCTGAGTTTGTTTCGCCGGTTCTTCTCAGGACAGGGCTAGGGTTCAACCGGTGGTAGATGGAAATTTTTGACGTTCAAAAAGCAATTTTTCAAATTCTATTTTGAATAAAAATATTTTGATTTGATTTGATTTGATTTGAAATCTCAAGAGCACATGTAAAATTAGCTTCATTTCAAACATATTTGTGAGTTGTGTTACGTGTGAAACTGCTATATTAAAGAATTATTACTGGAAATGGACATAAGTGTAATTGATTCTATGGATTTTAATGATATCGATGACATTAATACGTTACGTACCATCCGGCAACCAAATAAACATCGTCTACGTGTAAATCCTTTGGAAGAATTGAGTGAAGAAGATTTTCGGTATAAATATATATTTACGAAAAGATTTTGTAGGAAATTAGTGGATTTAATTAAAGATAAGTTGCCTCACGACGCTCTGGGAGCACCAATAATACCAGAGATGAAGTAGTATGTGCGCTAAGAAGCTGGAGTCGGCATGAAGTAAGTGTTTGTTTGATATTCAACTGTATACACCAGTATCCAGTATATACCAGTATACTCACAAATCTCTGTATATAATATATTTATTGTATTATTTCCAAATTCAAGATGATATTGCAGATCTTCATGGCGTGTCACAATCAGTAGACAGTAAAATATGTAAGAATATATCGAGATCTCTAACACAACTAGCTCATAGATACATTAGAATGCTGGTTTCACTAAATGAACAAGAATCAAATATGAGTAAATTCCGCAGCATTTCTAACTTCCCAACAGTGATTGGTGCTATAGATTGTGCTCACATTAAAATAAAAAAAATGTAAACACTGAATGGGGTTAAACATTTGTAAATAGAAGAGAATATCCATCAATTAATGTGCTATCTTTTAAATAATGAGCATGCACATATACTATCTTTAAAATATAACATTTCTAGTAAGGCCGGTTATTCTAGATATTCACATAAAATTATTAGATTTTACTTTAAAATTTGAATAGTTTTTTTTTTAATATTCTAGTAATAAATAGTAACTTTACTATTTATCTGCGAATTCTCTTTGACAATCTGTATGGAATAATTAATTTACTATCCAATTGTTTCAGGTAGTTTGTATTGCTGACCTAAAAATTATGGATATAGTAGCAAGTGCTCATGATTCCATTTTATATTAGAGATTGTCGCATAAAACAGAGATTTAAGAAGCAATATTTTTAAGTTTATCAGAACTACAATATTAATAATAAGGGATTTAGTAAACGTGCAAATTATGTGTATGTGTGTGTGTCTTCTGAATAATTATACCTTTTTATATACGGGGTGTGGCGTAAAAAATGGATATACCGAGATCGGTCGATGCCCCCCCCCCCCTTATGGGCTATTCGAAAAAAATATTTTTATTTTTTTTGGTTTGAATTTTTAAAAAAGTGGGATAAATAACATTTTTTCAAAATTAAGCGACTCTTACTCACTAATTTTGCTATAGTAGCCAGAAATTTTGGAATTTTTGTATTTTGTTTTTTTTTTATTTTGCAGCTAATAAATTATTTCATTGATAACAATAAAGAGATTTTCTGAGATTGCATCAAAATTTAAAAAATAAAATAAAAATGGTAAAAATAAATCTTTGATTATTTGATTAACCGATTCGTTGCGATGTCAAATTTTGCTAATATTCAACTGTGGCGTCGAACAAAAATAACGTGACACTGTTCCGTGCCTAACGCCATACGATTAGGCGACACGCATCTGTGTCTTCCGCCATGCCGAAAAGAAAACAGAATTTTGATCATTTTTTACATGTTCAAAGCTTGAATACTTTTAGTTTACATTTGAAATCTAATGTGAACGGACAGACACATTGGCCAGGTGATTAGAAGTGGGAAAAAAAGTGTATTTCTGGAAATGGAGGGTAAGTGACACTTTCAATACAGTTGTGCTAAACCTTTTTACACTATTTTAGATTTTAGATATTCACAAAAAATATCAAAATTATTCTTCTCAGTTTTTTACACTTTGCTAAATACTGCCATTATATTCTGGTTATTTGATGTCTATTTATTGTTTAAGAGTTACGGCGAAAACGAAAGTACATTCCGGAGACAGAAAATGAAACACAGTGCGACGATGACGAGTGATAGAACAGTATTCACAACACTGGGAACACTTAGAAAAATGGGAACAAAACAAAGAAATAAATAAGGATACTTCAAGGTGCACAGAAAAAAATATGGTGGACAGTGCAACATGCGTAGAAAAAATAATGGTGGAATGTGCGACATGCACAGACGAAAAGGAAGATGATATAGCCCCTACTGTATTGGACATCCATGGATGTAAATATTTTGGCCAGTTGGTTTCAAATGAATTATTACGGTTCAAACCATATGACAGAAATTTTATATTTCGATGCAGAAAATATTAGATTTAATAAAAAAATAATTTTAATACTAAATAAATACAGATGAGGTACTATAGAGCAGACAAAATTTAAATAAAACCAGGTTTTGAATTAGATAATAACATTTATTGTTGATTTTCTGTGCTGATAAAGACGGTATAATAATTAAAAAATATTTCATAAGCGGATACAAATCCTATTGAGATTGTTATTAAGTTTAAGGATATTTTTTATAATTTTGTAAGACTGATCATATAATAATGTAAGTTAGGACTGATTTTTAAAATAATATATTATAAGATTGATTTTTATGATTATCGTGTAAGAGGCGAATCAACCCTGTTACGTAACTAGATAAAACACTGCCGAACTATGCCGACTGATTGTTTTAGAGAATTTCAATATTTGTGAAATTCTCTGAAACAATCAAGGCACAGGCCTGGGAATGCAGGGCAATCAGGGCTATTTGACAATATGAAAAATAAAATGTTAGTGAATATAATATTGAATTATTTATTAATTATGTAATAAAATCCTAATAATATTATAAATGCGAAAGTTTGTATGTTTGTTTTTTTGTTTGTTACTCCTTCACACAAAAACTGCTAAACCGATTTTCATGAAATTTGGCACATACATATGGATTAACTAGGATTATCACATAGGATACTTATTATCCCGAAAAAATGTGCCTACGGGATGCCATGGGATGATTTTCTGTTTGAAATTTACGCGGGTGAAACCGCGGGGCGCAGCCAGTAACTTATAAATATTTAGTAAAATAACTTATAGATATCTAAATTTATTTTTTCCAGAAATATTTTATGTAGGTATGACGTCTCAGTATTTTTAAGTACGTGTTTACGTATTTTTAAAAACTTAATATCATTTTTATACCTATCGGATTCATATCCATAGACGATTATGAAGACTATTTAATATACGGCCTACATTGTACAAATGTGGTTATTTGTCTCATGCCTGTAAAAAGCTTGTTATTATATAATGGTATAATATCAAATAATGCAACTTTCAAAAGGTTGGTTACACCTATTTGTAAAAAAATATTACAATATTCAGAAACGAAGGATATGATCGATATACGTGAAACATTAAGATAGTTTGGGTCTGGGTTAAATTTTTCTCTATAAAAGATTGAAGGAGTTACTATCGATTTTAAAATGACACACATCCGTGTCTAACGCCACACGCAAAAAAAAGTGATGGCACTAATACGTGCCATCCGCAACGAATCGGTTAACTAACTTTGTATGTCACTTGGCAAAAAAAAATATCTATGATAGTAAGCTGGTCCATTGCTTTAAAAACATGCATTGTTATTGCAGATTCTAAAAAGGTATAATACATGTTACA